>JAQQSU010000637.1:0-19642 GCA_028627135.1 Pseudochirops cupreus | reverse complement strand
GGATTCTTCCTTCAAGAGGAGCAAAATTCCAATTCTGTCTGTCTGTCTCTGGAATTCTTGCTTATGTATACACCTCAGCCAATCCCCTTCTTCCACATCAACAGGGGAGTTCATGCCTTCTCAACAGTGGGACAGAGTTTGGACCTTCCACACTTAGCACTTAATACTAAGTGCTAAGAATCCTGCTAAACTGATTACTATTACAGAGCTCAAAAAGGATTTTGAAAATCAAGTTAGAAAAGTAGAGGAAAAATTTAGAAGAGAAATGAGAATGATCTAAGGGAATCATGAAAAAAGAATCAGGAGCTTGCTGAAAGAGACACCAAAAGATGCTGAAGAGAATAACACCTTAAAAAATAGACTAACCAAAATGACAAAGGAGGTCCAAAAAACCAATGAGTAGAAAAAAGGACTTAAAAATAGGACTGCCCAAAGGGAAAATAATGTCCAAAAGTTCACTGAAGAAAACAATTCTTTAAAAATTAGAATGGAACAAATGAAGCTAATGACTTTATGAGAAATTATAAAACAAAACCAAAAAAATGAAAAAAAAATGGACAATGTGAAATATTTCATTGGGGGAAACAAACAAACAAACAACTAACTTGGAAAACAGATCCAGGACAGATAATTTTAAAATTATTGGGCTACCTGAAAGCCATGATCAAGAAAAGAGCCTAGACATCATCTTTTAAGAAATTATCAAGGAAAGCTGCCCTGATATTTTAGAACCAAAGGGGAAAATAGATGTTGAAAGAATCCACCAATCACTTCTGAAAGAGATCCAAAAATGAAAAGTCCTAGGAATATTGTATCCAAATTTCAGAGTTCCCAGGTCAAGGAGAAAATATTACAAGCAAACAGAAAGAAACAATTAGAGTATTGTGAAAACAAAATCAGGATAACACAAAATTTAGCAGGTTATACATTAAGGGAACAGAGGGCTTGGAATATGATATTATGGAGGTCAGAGGAGCTAGGATTAAAACCAAGAATCACCTACCCAGCAAAACTGAGAATATTACTTCAGGGGAAAAATGAATATTCAATGAAATAGAGCACTTTTAAGCATTGTTGATGAAAAGACCAGAGCTGAATAGAAAATTTGAATTTCAAATACAAGAATAAAGAGAAGCATCAAAAGGCAAACAAGAAAGAGAAAACATAAGAGACTTAATAGTTTCATTTGTTTACATTTCTACATGGAAAGGGGATATATATAATTGATGAGACCTTTCTTAATATTAGGGTAGTTGGAATACGTGTGTCTATGCATGCACATATATGTGTATGGATGTACACATGTACACATGTACACATATACGTTCATATATACACATACATACACATACATGCATATATATGGAGGGCAGAGAGTGAGTTGAGTATGAAGGAATGATATCTAAAAAGTAAAGGATCAGAGGCTTGGAATATGATATTTTGGAGGACAAAGGAGCGAGAATTACAACCAAGAATCACATACCTAGACAAACTGAGTATAATCCTTTGGGGAGAAAATAAACTTTCAATGAAATAGAGACCTTTCAATCATTCCTGATGAAAACATCAGAGCTGAATATAAAATTTGACTTTCAAATACATACTGAAGAGAAGGACGAAAAGGAAATCTTAAGGGATTAATATGGTTAAAACATTTACATTCCTACATGGGAAGATGATATTTGTGACTCATAAGAACTTTCTCATTATTAATTCAATTAGAAGTAGGAGGGCAAAAGTGTAAGTTGAATATGAGGGGATGATATCTTAAAAATTATAATTAAGTGGTGAGTGAAATTTACTGGGAGAAATAAAAATGAGAGGTAGAAAGGGGTAAATTATCTTACACATAAGAAGCAAGAAAAGGCTTTTCACAGTCAAGGGGAAGAGGGGGAGGTGGGGAGAGTGAGTGAATCTTACTCTCATCAGAACTGGCTCAAAGAGGGGATAATATACACCCTCAATTAGGTATAAAAATCTCTTACCCTACAGGAAACTAGAGAGCAAATGGCTAAGAGAAGTGAGTTGATTGGAGGGAAAATAGTTTGGGGGAGATGGTATTCAGAAGCAAAACACTTCTGAGAAGGGATAGGGAAAAGGAGAGAGATAATAGAATAAAGGGTTAGGTAATAGAATGGAGGGAAATACAGTTAGCCTTACTAACCGTGAAAAAATTTTAAAGCAAATTTCTTTTATAAAGCTTTCATGTTTCAAACATATACAGAACTGAGACAAATTTGTAAAAATAAGAGCCCTTTCCCAATTGATAAATGATTAAAAGATATAAAAAAATTCCTATTAAGTAATCAAAGCTACATATTGCCATATGAAAATATTCTCTACCTTACTATTGACTGGAGTAAAGCAAATTAAAACAGTTCTGAGGTACTTTCTCTTACTGATTAGATAAGCTAATAGGACAGTTACGGAAAATGACAAGTGTTGGAAGGGATGTGGGAAAAATGAGACAGGAATGCATGTGAACTGTGAAGTGATTCAACCATTCTGTAGAACAATTTGGAACTGTACCCAAAGGGCTATATGAATAAAAACATTTTTAAATCTTCTGACATCTATAGCTCTTTTCTGATAGCAAAGAATTAGAAATTGAAGGGATGTACATCACTTAGGAGTGGCTGAAGAAATTGTGTTATGTTATCATGCTGGAATATTCTATTATTATTATTATACTATTATAGTATAAGAATTATAGAATTATACTATTATAGTATAAGAAATGATGAGTAGGATATTATCAGAAAAACCTGGAATGACTTGCATAGCTTGATGCGAAGTGAAATGTACTGTGTATAAAGTAGTAGAAATATTGTGCATAAATCCACCATGAATGATTTAGCTATTCTCAGCAATGCAATAATCCAAGACAGCTGTGAAGGATTTATGTTGAAAAATGCTATCTATCCCCAGGTAGAGAACTTATGATGTCTGAATGCATATTGAAGTATAAGTTTGTAATGAAAATGGGAATTTGAAGATCTTCCCTGACCCTTAATAGACATAGGGTGGAGTTTGAAGAACTCACCTGCTTTGAAAGTAAAGTATGGCCCTTAATAGGCTGAATGTAATCACATGTAGCCTGTGGTAGGAGGAGTTTGCTGAATGGAAGAAAAGCCCACAGCAAGCTGGTCAGAGCCAGAGAGACAGCGGGAGAGTGAGGAGGTTGAGGCAAAGAGATAGAGAGGTTTGTGAGTAGATATTTATTTTGTATTAGTTTGTGGGAAGGCTGAAGGATGCTATGGCTCTCAGCATTATTACAGCTTCTTAATATTTTTGGTACTATGAAAGAATTGGCTTACTGGTTTTGGGATTTGGTTTTCTGGTATCTAAATAAATGTTTCAGTTCTGTTGTCTACCTGGAGAATCTGGTATATTTTGCCATCAAACATCATGTGAAATTTGTAGTCACAATCTTGATTGTGATCATGGGCACTGTAAATATTGCTTTGGCTCCACAAGTTTTAAAACTTTATTTTCTTAATTTTTTTGTCTATGTTTTCTTTAACAACATAACTATTATGGACATGTTTTGCATGGCTACACATATAATAACCTACATTGAATTATGGAGCTTTTTAATGAGGGAGGATGGAGAGGAAGAAAGTGAGAGAATTTGGAACTCAAAGTTTTAGAAAAGAATGCTAAAAATAATTTTTACATGTAAATAGGGAAAAAAATCACTTAATATACAAAAAAATTGAATAAAATTATCAAGAACAACTGTCCTTATATACTAGAACCACAGGGCAAAATACTCATTGAAAGAACCCATCTATCACCTCCTGAAAGGAAGCCCAAAATGATACCTCAATGTACTATTGTCACCAAATTCAAGAATTATCAGTTCCTGGAGAAAATACTGCAAAGAACCAGTAAGAAACAATTAAAATATCAAGAGGCTACAGTCTGGGTTTTACAGGATTAACAGGTTCTACATTAAAGGACTAGAGGGCTTGGATTATGATATTTTAGAAGAAAATGAAATTTGGATTACAACAAAGAATCAAGTACCCTGCAAAACTGAGCATAACGTTTCAGGGGAAAAGAAATAGAAGATGTTCACACCATCCTGGTGAATAGACTAAAGCTAAACAGAAAATCTGACCTTCAAATACAAGACTCAAGAGAAGAATAAAAAATGTTATTAAAAAAAGGAAAGAAAAGAAACACATGTTATTCAATCTGATTAAACTGTTTACAACCCTACATGATAAGATGATACTTGTAACTCTTGAGAACTGTATATTAAGGCAATTAGAAGGAGTATACAAACACAACAGGCATGAGTATAAGTTGACTTTCATGTTATGACATAAAAAAAAATTAAGGAGTGAAGAAAAGGATTGAAGGGAGAGAAGAGGAAAGAGGATGCAGTACAGAGTAAATTACATCAGGTGAAGAGGCACAAAAGATCTATTAGAGTAGAAGGAAGGAAGGAAGGAAGAGGGTGAGCATTGTTGGAATCTTCTATTCATCAGAATTGTCTCAAAGAGGGAATAACCTTCATAGTCAATTGGGCATAGAAATTTATTTGGTAATCATAACTGTGAATGTGAATAGGATGAACTTTCCCATAAAACAGAAGAGGATAGCAGCGTGGATTAAAAACCAGAATCATACAAAATGTTGTTTATAAGAAATACATTTGAAGTAGAGAGCACACAGAGTAACAGTAAATGACTGGAGCAGAAGATATGCTTAAGCTGAAGAAAAAAAAAACAGGGGTAGTAATCCTGATTGCAGACAAAATAAAAGCAAAAATAGAACCAATCAAAAGTGAACTGAATTTACTAGAAAATTTGATTTATGACATCCAAGAGAAATATAAAATACTCATCAAAGATAAATTACAAGGGACTCAATAAGGTCAGGCTGTAAACTTTTTATATGTGAATATGTAAAATATATGCATAAGATTGATATTAGTTATTGAGTAGTTCAAAAGAAAGATTGGGGTAGACATGAGTATGATGTGATTCTAAAAAGTAAAACCATTTAGGAAAAGGTGAAAAAGAGTAATTATCTTATACAAATGAGGTGCAATGGGAAGAATTGACAGAGAGGATTTAGATGTGGAGGGGGAGGGCTGGTAGCTCTGGAAGCCTACTCTCATTGGGAGTGGGTTAAAGAGGGAACAATACATGTATGCCTAGGTGGGTATAAAAATCTTCTTAAGTCAGAAAGAAATAAAAGGCTAAGGGGATAGGGAGAGGAGAAAGGATAAGCTAGTGATTTTTAGAAGGAACATTACTCACATATAATATGAGTGAAAGAATAATATATGCATTTATAAATGAATAAAAGTCTTCTAAATTGCATAAAGAAATTAGAGTGTAAAGGAATCAGATAAGGTGGGATGACAAAGGGTGCCTAGATTAATGGGAATGGTATAAAGAAGGAATAACATACATATATTTGGAAAGCTCCAAAAGTCTTCTAAATTCATATAGAAAAAAGAAGCTAAGGGGAAAGAGGGGTGAGGATAAGGAAGGGATCTTTGGAGATAGCAAGGTTAAGTAAAAAGAGGGCAAAGTAGGGGGTAGAAGTAAAGTAGAGGACTCAGGAAAGATAGGAAAAAGAGATATGCACAAATATAAAATACAGATTATTAGTAGAATTTATTAGAAAAAAACAGGCTTAATAATCATGATTTCAGAGAAAGATAATGATTAAAATAGACTTAATCACAGTAGAAAATCAGGGCAACTTTATAATATGTCAGCCATATTAATCAATATTGTTTTAGACTATTTGAAATAAGTAGACAGTACAAGGTTCCAATATTTTTGTGCTGTAGGAACTGATGAGTTGGTGGACTTAGAAAACTATGGAAAGATTTGAATTTATTAGTGCATGATATTATCTACCCTTAGAGAAACAAAGAACAAACAAGTATAGTAGGGTTTTACAAAGATACATATGAATGTATATATCTATATGTGAGTATGATTATAGATATATAAGGATATGTATCTATGTATATACATGTATGTTTGTGTGTTTTTGTATATACACCCATACATATACACACACAAATATCTCTATCTCTATCTATCTATCTACACACATATTTTGGTCAACAGTATGCCACTAAATCTGACTAAGTGAAATGGATGAATATTTACAAAATATAAATTGCACAGATTAATGGAAAAGGAAATAAAACACTTAACCCCATTTTAAAAAAGAAATTAAACAAACAATCAATGAACTCCCTAAGAAAAAAAATCTCTAGGTTCAGATGGATTTATAAATGAATTCTACCAAACATTTAAAGAACAGTTAATTCCTTACTATATATAAACTATTTGGAAAAATAGGTAAAGAAAGAATCCTACTAAATTCCTTTTGTGACATAAATATTGTGCTGATGTATAAACTAGGAAGAGCCAAAACAGAGAAAGAAAACTATAGACCAGTTTCCCTAATGAATATGGATACAAAAACTTAAAATTAATATTTGCAAGGAGTTTATAGCAATTTATCATAATGATAATACACTACTACAAGGTAGGATTTATACCAGGAATGTACAGCTGGTTAAATATTAGGATTACTATATGCACAATCGACCATATCAATAGCAAAACTAACAGAAATCGTGATTATATCAATAGATGCAGAAAATGTTTTGACAAAATATGGCCCCTATGCCTATTACAAACAGCAGAGAGTACATCAATAAATGGAGTTTTCCTAAAAATGAAAAGCAGTACCTATCTAAAGCCATTAGCAAGCATTAAATGTAATGGAGATAAACTAGAAGCATTCCCAGTGAGACCAGGGATGAAACAAGGTTGCACATTATCACCATTATTATTCAATATTGTACTTGAGATATTAACTTTAACAATGAAAAGAAACAGTAATTGAAGTAATTAGGCAATGAAGAAACAAAACGAAGATGCATTGCAGCTGATATAATAGTATACTTAGAGAATACTCTAAAAATCTATTTGAAACAATAGCTTTAGCAAAATTGCAGGATATAAAATAAACCTACATATATCATCATCATTTTTATATATTATCAACAAAGCCCTGCAGCAAGAGATAAGAAGTGAAATTTCATTAAAGATAACTGTAGATAATATCCAATATCTGAGAGTCTACCAGTCAAGATAAAGCTAGAAACTATATGGACACAATTACAAAACACCTTTCACACAAATAAAGTCAGATATAAACAATTGGAAAAATACCAATTTTTCATAAGTTGGCAGAGCTAAGATAAAAATGACAATTCTACCTAAAAAAATTGATTTATGCAGTGCCATTCCAGTAAAACTATGAAAAATTATATTATAGATTTAGAAAAGTAATGAAATTCATCTGGAAGAGCAAAAAGCCTAGAATATCAAGGGAATTAATAAAAAAAAAATACAAAAGAAGAGGGAAAAACTAACACATCTAAAACTATATTATAAAGGAGTAATCATCAAAAATATTTGGTACTGGCTAGGGAACAGAGTGGTGGATCTGTGGAATACATTAGGTATACAAGACAGTAGTCAACAACTAAAGTAAACAACTATTTGATAACACCAAAGAATCTAACTTCTTGGATAAGGACTCAGCATTTGACAAAAACTTCTGGGAAAACTAGGACATTTTATGAGGGAAACCAGGCATAGATTAACATCTCATGATGTAAATAAACCAAGATAAGATTAAAGGAGGTACATGATTTAGATATAAAGGGTGATACTGTAAGCAAATCAGGGGAGCAAGATATACTTTACCTGTCAGATTTATGGAGAGGGGAAGAATTTATGACTCCCCCCCAAAAAGACAGATTAAATCACAAAATGCAAAATGGATAATTTTGGTTGTATTAAATAAAAATGGTTTTGCACAAACAAAGCAAATGCAGCCAAGGTTAGAAAGGAAGCAGAAATCTGGGACACAATTTTTATAGCCTGTATTTCTGATAGAGGCCTCATTTCTCAAATTTATGGAGAACTGAGTCAAATTTATAAGAACACAAATCATTCCACAATTGACAAATGTCAAAGGATAGGAACTGGTAGTTTCACATGAAGAAATTAAAGCAATCTATAGTCATATGAAGAAGTTCTCTAACTAATTTTTGATTAGAGAAATACAAATTAAAACAACTCTCAGGTACTGGCTCACATTTATCAGATTGGGTAATATGACAAAAAGAAAATTATAAATTTTGGAGAAGATGTGGAAAAATTGAAACACTAATGCATTGTTGATGAAGTTGTGAACTGATCCACCCATTCTGGAGAGCAATTTGGAACAATGCCCAAAGGGTTATAAAACTGTGTATACTCTTTTATCCAGTAATAGTGCTACTAAGTCTGCATTCCAAAGGCATCATAAAAAAAGGGGGGGAAAGGCCCCACATGTACAAAAATATTTATAGCAGCTCTTTTTATGGTGTCAAAGAATGGGAAATTAAGGAAATACCTATCCACACCCAGAGAAAGAACTATAGAGTCTGAATGAAAAGAGAAGCATATACTATCTTCAGTTTTTTGTTGTTTTTTTTCTTTCTTATGGTTTTCCCCTTTTGTTCTGATTCTTCTTTCACAGCATGACAAATGTGGAAATATGTTTAACATGATTCTACACATATAACCTATATCAAATTGCTTGTTATCTTGGGGAGGGTGAAGGGAAAGGAGGGAGGGAGAAAAATTTGGAACCATCATCTTACAAAAATGAAAGTTGAAAACACCTTTACATGTAATTGGAAGAAATAAAATACTATTAAGTGATAAAAATTAAAACTTTCTGTAATAAAAAAAAATCAATTTTTGTTCTGTGATCCCCTCTGTCCTTTACATGATCACACATTCTTAGCATATGCATAGATAGGAAAAGTATTATGTTTCTTCTTTTTCTATTTTTGTTTAAATGTGACCTTTTATAGTTAATTCTTGTTTTCATTTCCTTCTTCTATGATGGCTTCCAGTTTTCCCAGGAAAAATATATATTTGGTAGTAAATCCTTCCTGCAATAATGGGGTCCTTTGGATATATCAAGAAATGTGCTACTCTGTTCATTTTCTTTAGTATGTTGTGAACCTGTTCTGTACCACTAACACACTCACACATGCATACATATATACATACATATATATATACGTATATACACTAACATACATATATACATATATATAAATACACACATACATATATATGTATATACATGTATATAGATGTATCTTCTGCTAGATCAGTGGTTCTCAACTTGTGGGTTATATTCATTTTGTAGCAATGAAAATACATCCTGAATATATATCAGATAGATTCATAACAATAGCAAAATTACAGTTATGAAATAGTAACAAAAATAATTTTATGGTTGGGGGTCACCACAACATGAGGAGCTGTATTAAAGGGTTGCTGCATTAGGAACGGTGAGAACCACTGTGCTAGATAGTTAATTACCAAGAGGTTTTTTTTCTTTTTTTCTTTAAATCAGTAGTTTGCCTGATGAACAATTTTTAAGTTATCAATTTATTTGAATATCTTACAGAATGAAATCTGACAGTTCATCTCAATATAAAATATCCCTCCATCTTTTCTTCTGCCTAATGCTACTTCACCTTCAAAACACATTGAATGTCTTAGTTTCTTCATGATGCCTTCTCAGACATCATAAATACTCTGTTTATATCTGAATTTCTATTACAGCTAATTTGGTAGTTAATAATAGCGTCCTGTCTTAGTAGCTTGTTTCCCCTTTCAGACTATAAGATTTAAAAAAAAAATGTTCACACTTCGTGTTGTCCTCAGAATTCATCAGGAGGGAAGAACCAGTCTTCCATAGGAAGCTCTTCCTAATCCCCTTTAATTCAAGTGATTTCCCTCAGTTGATTATTTCTAAATTATCTTGCACAAAACTTCTTTATACAAAGTTGTTTACATATTGTCTCTCCCATTAGACTGTGAGTTCACTGAGAAGAGGGACTGTCTTTTACAATATTTTGTGTACTCTGTGTTTATCGTGCACAGCACATAGTTGGTGATTAGTAAATGTTTATCGACTGACAGACCAAAAGGCTAATCATTTTCCCCAGGGAAGGGGATAGGGCATGATGATGATTATTTGTCTGAGGCAATAATAATAGAAGGATGCAAATACTTTTATTCAGCTTTCTGTTACACTCTTGGTTGCTCCTAAATATTTTCCACGATCAATTTTCTTCCTCACTTCTAGATTTACTCCTGAGTTTGTTTCTCTGTTCAAACATAACAATATTCATTATTCATTTTCTCCTTTCTGCACTTCACCATCCACACAATTGCCAAAATGATATTTATATAACTACAGGCTGACATAGCCACAACTGACTTCCAACTCCAGATGTGAAGATACTTCTATATGGAAGTGAAATAGCTCAAAAGAAACATAAAATGCACAAATTTGGAGAATTCACCCCAAATATTTATGTGTACTATTTGTACCTGAGCTCATATTGGTCTGATCAGCCAAAGTAAGACATGCTGTAACTTGACCATTTTGGTCCTTTTTGAGAATGAAGGACAACAACGACTAGAGGTGATACAAGGCCATGTATGTAAGCCCAGTTCTTCTATTGCCTTCATCTCTATTCCCTCCACCACTCCCCCCATTTCCAATCTTCCCAGTTTTTTTAGGTAAGGAGTTTGGAGATGGCAACAAAACTGTATCAAAAAGTCAGAAAAGCAAACCAACTAGATGGCTGGCAGCAGCATTCATGCCAGATTGCCTTGGCCAGCTAATCACATAGTGATGCCTTGAAGTAACCTAAGACCAATCTACCAGTAGTAAAGGTTTATTCATCCATAGGTCATGCTTCAGTTGGAAGTATAATTGGTGGAATTAGTACTACATTAAAATACATTTGATCTGAGCACACTTTTACCAAAGACCAAAATGGTCTGGGGAAGACTGTTGCAGATGTTGAGAGAAACGTTTGTAAGTCTTTTCTTGTCATATCTTCTCATGTAAAAAACCTCCTTATTTATTTATTTTTTTTCTCTCAATGACTTGTTTATTTACTTTTAGTTTACAAGATTCAGTTCCACAATCCCTTGAGTTTCAGATTTTCTCCCCTTCCTTCCCCCCCTCCACCCCCACGGTGGCATTCATTCATGTATAGGATCTGCAAATACTTTCATATTGTACAATAGTCTGGTTGTATAGAAGAGTTGTAACCAGTGAGTGAACACTGGGAAAAAAGAAACAAAACCAAACATGAAAAAGAACGATAGCATATATTGCTTCAGTCTCCATTTAAACTCTAGTCTTTCTAGATCTTTCTCTGAATGTAGATATCTCCCTCCATCCTGAGACTTGTAGAGTTGTCTTATAGCTGTGTGTTGCCGAGAAGAGTCCAGTTTATCAAGGTTGGTCATGACACATACAATGTGTCAGTGATTGTGTACAAATTTTTCCTGGTTCTGTTCTTCTCACTCAACATCAATTTGTATAAGCCTCTTCAGGTAATGACAAATGCTGGAGAGGATGTGGAAAAATTGGAACACTAATGCATTGTTGGTGGAGTTGTGAACTGATACAACCATTCTGGATAGCAATCTGGAACTATGCCCAAAGGGCTATAAATGATTGCATACCCTTTGACCCAGCAATACCACTTTCGGGGTTATATCCCAACAAGATCACAGAAGTGGGAAAAGGACTCACATGTACAAGGATATTTATTTTAGCTCTCTTTGTGGTGGCAAAAAACTAGAAATATAGGGGATGCCCATCAATTGGGGAATGACTGAACAAGTTGTGGTATATGAATATAATGGAATACTATCGTGCTATAAGAAATGGGATAAAACCTCTTTATTAAAATTAATAAATGTTAATTGGTTAAATGAAGGCATTTACAAAAATGGGACCTCAAGAGAATAGCATTAGTTAAGATCCACCCTCACAAAATAAGTTAGTTGGCAAAGTGGATAGAATGCTAGGCCTGGAGTTAAGAAGACTCATCTTCCTGAGTTCAAATTTGACCTCAGACACTTAGCTAGCTATGTGACCCTGGCCAAATCACTTAACCCTCTTTGCCTTATTTCTGCAACTGTAAAACCAGCAGGAGAAGGAAATGGCAAATCGCTCCAGTATCTTTGCCAAGAAATCCCCTATGGGGTCACAAAGAGATAGACATGACTGAAACAAGTGAATAGCAGCAAAAGCTTCCCCATTGCCCCTTAACAAAACCAAAATGCTGAGAATAGAATGTACCCAGCTTCTCTCTAGGAGAGAGTAAGAGTTGCAGTACAATAGTCTTTTTAAATTGAAGCTTTTAGTACCCCATTTTGTAGATTAGGAGCTTGATGCTCATAGAAATCACATGATTTATCCAGGTTCAAAAATAAAGCAGCTGTTTCAGGTGGGACTCTTGACCAAGTCTTTCTGACATCAAGTTGAGATGTCAGAAACAAAGCCTGGTAATGGCTTACTCAGTTCAGACATTACTGTTGCAGCCCTTTGAGGATAGATACATGAGAGACATTTTTTTAAATGTTTATTGCAAACTTTAATCATTTAAGGCTGCTTGGGGTAAAGACATGGGACCTCAGGGAGTGGCTGACCAAAAAGTGAGTTTCAGCAGGAAGGACCCCATCCAGGCCATGGGGAAGTAAATCCAGATCCATACAGCAGATGCCCTTTATAAAGAAAAGAGCTATTCCTTAAACCCAAGTGCTATGTCCCCACAGGCAGAACCTGGCTGTAAGGATCTGCATAAACTATACCCAGAGGCAATAATCCAGGGTACCTATCCCTTCTCTTCCCCTTCCACCAGCCTCCTCAATCCTTCCCCTCCCCTGCCCAAACCCATAGCTTTATTCTGATTTGGCTCTAATGATATGGACTTATCATTTTGTGGACAGGTTTATTTTTAAGGGGCTAGCGCAGAATTGGCATAATTATCAAGATAATCTGACCCCGAATTCTTCCCCCTGCCCCAAGAACCTTCTCCTCATTCCCTTAAAATCTTCAGACCAAGGAGGCTAACTTGAATTTCTTGTCATTTTAAGGCTTGAAAATTTTAGCTACCATCCTCTTCCCCCCATCTCACTGCCAGAAACAGAGAAAATATAACTGGCAAGAGGGTTGGAGGGTAGTTACTGATTATGTCTGCCTGGCTTTATTCCCACAAGTTTGGTGTTGCAGTAGTCCTTCTAAAGGGAGAGATGGGTCAAACAGGGGAATGGCCTTTAGTCATATGATTAGGCTGGGGGAAGCAAGGAGGAGCCTAGAGAAGGGAGCCCAGCTCTATCCTAGAGACATTCAAGAGGATTTCCTTTCTTCTGCACCCCCCACCACATCATAAACCAACCTGGCCACCATGTTAGCTTCTCTCCTAGGCATTTGCTTGTCTGTTTGGAAGGAGGTGACCCAACCCAACTGGAGAGGGAAGTGGGTGATGTTCAGCTTTAGGACCATTTGGGGAGAGGGGTGGTTGTGTGGTAAAGATGAGTTTCATTCCATTTCTCTCTCTCTCCTCCAGCTATTCTTTCTCCCCTAAAACCTATCTGGAGCTATTTTACTCCAAGAACGCGGAGAGGAATGGGTAAGCTGGGTCCACGTAGAGCCAATCAGGAGAGGCTCTCCAGAGAACTGTTGCTGTGAATAACTTTAAGTTTCTAATTGCATAGTATAGTGAACTCTTGATTTATTCAGAAACAAACTAAAACAAAACATTCAAGGAACTAAAGCACACCATTCATGGAGTACCAACCTTTTCTCAGACTCACATCATCTAAGGTACTGCCAGATCATCTTGGGGGTGCTACTGCTGGTACCAGGTCTCAAAGTTGCTGACGTAGCCCCTGATAGGCAATATCCTGGGCCAATGCACATCCCACAGTGAGGGAAGGGGTGGGGGCGGAGCAGGGAGGGCCTCCAGAAGCTCCCCTTATTGATTACTAGACCCCTGCTTCATGATCTTCTTATATTTGGAATGTTAGTTCTGAAACCAGATCTTTACCAGATTCTGAGTTAGGCCTAGCTGGTCAGCTAGCTTAGCCCTCTCCGGAAGGACCAGGTATTATGTGTGCTGGAAACTCTGGTTCAGATGCTGAAGCTAGAGCCTGGAATAGATGGTTCTGGGCTTTCCCAGCTTCTTGGTTCTGGCATGCAGCTGGAGTCCCTCTGGCTGTGGTAATCCAAGGGTCTTCTCTGAGTCAGCCATCACCTGCAGACTCACTACAGGGCCATGGAGACCCAGGGAAGTGGTCCTGGGATGCTGGTAATTTAGGTGGGGGTCACTGGGGGCTGTGGGGCTGCATGAGGTAATCTACTGGGCAACTGTGGGACTGCAGAGCTCCTGGGTAGGGCTCCTTGGCTAAGGGGATAAGGGCTGCAAACAACAGGGGTATGGGGAAAGGGAGTATGGGGGTGGAGTGACAGGAGAGAAGTCCTAGGAGGCGACTTTGGAAGTATCAGGTCCTAGGAGGGTGGTGGGCAAAGAGGTCACGGTAACGGTGGCCCTGGCCTAAAGGTTCCTGGCACCTGGACCTGTGCCTAGTGAACACCTTCTTCCATCTCCTTCTTCTACCAGTGCCTCCTGCCATTCTCCTTTCCCCAAACCCAGTGCACCTTGTTCTGACCAGGCTCTCACCCACCCCAAACTTAAAATCTCGAGGAAAATCTCTCCCCACAGAGCCTCCTCAAGACAGTGAGAAGGGGGGAGGGGTGACAGAGGGGCTGATGCTCCTACCCCTCAGTTTCACCCTCCCCCCACCCCAGTTTCTCAAGCCTCCTCCCTTTCCCTCTACTTCTCCACAGGATTGAGAGACATTTTTTTTTGGTAGAGTTTATACAGAGGTTCCAAAAACAGACTAGAACTCCAAAGGCAGTAAGAGTTGCTTCTGGGATTCAGGAGTTATGTAGTTTAGGGGGCTGTATTTTAACGAGTCTCCCAAGATTCTTATGAATTTAAGCTCTTCCCCTTATCTACAGCTAGAAAGCCAAGAGATTCTGCTCCATTGCCAGCCTCCTTAATGAATTGAAGCCATTGGCACAGTCCACAATAAACTAGATAAGCAGAAGTTACACAGCCCACTCATTATTGTGCTTTATTGAAGATTTACACAGTTGAGAGAACAACATTATAGGAGTTATTTACAATGAGGTGAATGATTTGGTCCATGAACAAATGAGTAATGACATGTTAGTCCAGGAGATTAAAAATGAACCAGCTGCTTTTAGAAGAATAAGACTGGTCTTTGGCTATTTAAACAAAAAATTTGAGTGTTGAGTTACTGGAAAAGCCACAAAACCTACATCTTTGGGGTAATGAAGAGGCAATTCATTTCAGTGCTTCTTTTAGACCCATTTTTATAGCTGCTATAATTAATAACTGCTCACATTCCAACAGTACTTTATGATTAGCAAAATACTTTGTTTACAATTTCTCTATAAGATAAGACGTACTCAATTAAATAAACATTTACTAAGCACCTACAATGAGCTTGCACTTTACTAAATGTTGTAATAATAAAACAATAAGAAGAGAAATGACAGTTCCTGCCCTTAAGGAACTTATAATCGAACAGAAGAAAGACAATTATAGTGGCAACCATACTGGTATTCCCAGAATGGCTACTAGCACAGGTTCCACAGCTTTACTAGCAAAGATAGCCATTCAAGGGGTCAATAGTCCTTTTAATTATACTCAGTGGTTGAAACAGTGGGGATAATTGACCTGAACTTCAAAGAAAATCCAAACAAAGAAAATAGAGAAAATGCAAGTAGAGAAATAAAGAATAACAGATAGGGCTTCTAATTGTCTCAGAAATTAGCACAGATAAACAGACAGATCCAACTGTCTGACCAAGACAATACATACATAGTTACTAGAGAGAGAAGCACCAACATCTAGGTTTTCCAAAAGAGGGAGGGGCTCTCCTTAACAGCTACACAGAGTCTCATCTGGTTAAATCACAAGAACACTTTTTCAATGAGTGAGCCTCAAAGTAAAACGCTAACCTCAAAGTATATATACCCTTTTTTAGAGCCAGAGGGCATCACAACCCTCATGACTCAGTGCCTAATTAGAAATTAACAAAAGGTATGAAAGCCTCCCCTAAGCAAACTTCCACATGAGGGTTCTTAATGGGCTCCACATGAGGCCTCTTAATGGGCTGGGAACATCTTAAATTCTATTAACATTACAACAGCACACAAAAGGAAGCTGGGAAGTGGTGGAAGGAGGGCACCATGGGGTATCTTATGTGGAACTAAGAACAAGTAGAGCCACAGATGGAAAGCAGAATAATCTGAAATGTCCATAAAAGAGATCTTTGGGAGGAGTTTAATTATTCATCCTCTAGCCCTCTAAAAGGAGTATAGAGGAAGCTGAGGGTATAGCGAAGGTGCTGAGTATTGTACATAAGAGATTTGCAATTACATATGTAATCACCTTTTTAAAAAAAAATAATTAGATTATTTTGGAAATGTTTGTTTTATTCCATAAATTAAAAATAAACAAAATAAAAAAAAAACATATGGAGTGAGCTGCAAAATCTGGTTTCTGTCCACTACAAGAGAAAGATTTGGGATTACCCTGGTTTATTATTTAAGTTGTTATTCCATTTTTTCAGATGGAGAATTAAAGAACAAGAATTTATCCCACTGTTGAAATGGGGATGTAAATTACAATGGAAAATGGTGTGGTGAAGAGAAGGGGGACTTTTGTCTATTTATAGTTAATGAAATTGTAGATAGCATGTATTGACCTCGGTGAAGCATTTGGCATCAATGAGTATAGTAACTTAATTGTTCAGAAAGAATTTAGATTCATTCAACAGTGAATAAATAATTACAATATTAAAGGCATGAGAATCATACACCTGCAGAGAGATGCAAATGCAAAAACTACTTTATTTGCCCCATCAATCTGTACTATATATATATACACACACAAACACACATATGTATAAAGGGAGGATGTTATACATGACTCCTATTTATCAATATTAATACATTATTTTAAGTGTTTAACATGGTTCTGAATATTGTAAAGAATTTTACCTAATTAAAATCAAAATTGGTATGCCAATTAGTATGTTCCTATTAAAGACATGTTCTCCTTTTCCATATGATAGCCAAGCCCTCATTATACTTCAGAGAAAGATAGGAAGGTTTGATTTTATTTAATAACATGCTGATTACATAATCTTTAATATTGATTATATTATAGAATAATTTGTCAGAGACTTTAGAGTTGCTGCCTAGACTCTACCAGCAATAAATTCTTAATTCAAAGAACAAAATGAATTCATATTACCATCTGCAGGAATAGTCCATTTTTCTTATGTAATATTTGCTTTAATTTAATACATATCATTTTTCATAAGTCTGATGAAATATTCAGGATGTCCCAAAACACTTAGTGAAAATTTCAGCTTTAGCTTCTGGAACACCCTATGCAGAGACTCAATTGATTATTTTTAATCAAAATATCTAAGAATAGTATTCTTATGTTTATCACCTATAAAAAAAGTAATTTTGAAGGGTATAGAGAGATAATCACCACTTGCTAGAGAACTCATAGTTTTTGTTGCTCTATCTTATTCCTCAGAATGTTTAGAGACTTCCAACTTTATCCTGCTGCTGGCCTCCAATTTTAGGTAAATGCCTCCTATTTTATCTGAAAAATATATAATCAATCTTAATCCAAAGTGTGCCCATTAATATTTTTTTTAACACAAAGTATCTCTGATTTAGAAAGGCACTGCGACATAATTCGTAGAGATATGGTTTTGAAGGTCAGACAACCTGGATTTTATTCTTGTCTCTAAGATATGTTAACTGGGCAGCAATGGGTAAGTTATGTAATCTCTCAGTGCTGCACATGGATCTCTTAAGATGATAAATTACTGGAGTTTCTGTTCTACATCTGAAAAGAGTTCCCTTTTTGGGAATTTAATAAAATTAATTAATAGTTGAAATGACAGCCATATACCTTTTAATTGATTCATGTTGAATTACGTACATTAACTAAAAATAGTCAAGAATTAGAACTGAAAAAACTCAATACCCCTCACTCCTCACATGTCTAAAGTGGAGGGGAGGTTTTGGGAGTTGACATGAGAAAGTGTGGGAAAATAAAGATAATTAGAGAGATAATGAAAAATTAAAAAAAAAAGAATGGGAAAAGAAAAAAAGGAATAAATAGAAAGGAAACAATGGGTAAACAAAGGGAAATAAGTGGGCAGAAAAAAGAAATGAATAAGATACAAAAGGAGAAGAGAAAAGCGGAAGATAAAGAGAGAGAGAAAAATATATACTTCTTTCCCTCAAACAGGTCCTTTGATTAATAAGTTATTTAAATCTCCTTTGGAGTTGAATGACAGAGGAGAAGCTCACATAAGAATATAAATTTAGAATCTAGAAATACTTTCACATTGGGCATTAGTCTAGTTGTATAGAAGGGTTGTAACTGATGGAATGAACAATGGGAAAGAGGAAACAGAAGCAAACATGGAAAAGAAAGAGAGCAAGTAGTTTGTTTCAGTCTTCATTTAAGCTCTGTTCTTTCTAGAGCTTTCTCTGCATGTAGACATAAGTTTCCATTCTGAGTCTTTTAGAGTTATCTTATAACCTTGTATTGCTGAGAAGAGTCCAGTTTATCAAAGTTGGTTGTCACACATATGTTTTCTCTGTCATTGTGTACAAATTTCTCCTGGTTCTGCTCTTCTCACTTAGCATCCGTTTGTATAAGCCTTTCAAAGTAAATATGAAGTCCATAGGGTTCTTATTTCTAATAGCACAATAGTATTCCATCACACTCATATACCATAACTTGTTTAGCCATTCCTCAATTGATGAGCATCGCCCAATTTCCAATTTTTTTACCACCATAAAGAGATCTGCAATAAATATTTTTGTACATATGGATCTTCCTCCCACTTCTATGATCTCTTTGGGATACAACCCTAGAAGTGGTATTACTGAGTCAAAGGGTAGGCAATTATTTATAGCCTTTGTGCATAGTTCCAGATTGCTCTCCAGAATGGTTGAACAAATTCACAATTCCACCAACAATGTATTAGTGTTCCAGTTGTCCATATGCTTTCCAGCATTTGTCATTTTCCTGTTTTGTTATCTTAGCCAATCTGACTGGTGAGATTCTATACTTGATTACAAGCCACCATGGACAGGGGTGAGGGAGGAGAGAAAATTTGAAATTCAAGGGATTGTGGAACTGAATTATGTAAACTAAAAGTAAATAAACAAGTCAATTTTTAAAAAAGAATATAAATTTAGTGGGCGGAGCCAAGATGGCGGCATAGCAGCAGCAACATATTGCAGCTCTCACATAGCCACCCCAAAATACCCATGAAACAGGACTCTAAACCAATCCTAGAACTCCAAAATGCACACAAAGATACTTCCCACTAAAGTCAGCTCAGCTACGAGGAACCATATCAGCACTGCGAACCAAAACCAGCCTGCCCTGAAGCCACAGCTGTACTCTGGGGACGGCTGGATGGGAGGAGCCTCTCAGGTGAGTGGATTAGCAGCAGCTGTGAGTGGGGACTGTGAAAGGGCGAGATAAGCAGTCCAGCCAAAAGGCCTCCAGAGCAGAAAAGCAAAAGGCAGAGGTTTTGCACCTGCCTCCATATTGTAGCTTCCCACC
>JAQQSU010006369.1:0-13537 GCA_028627135.1 Pseudochirops cupreus | reverse complement strand
ATTAATAAAATGGTCCTTATAATTCTTGTGGAAAAAATAGATTGATGTCAGCTTGATGATGATACAAGTGGCATTAAAACAGGTTGAAAGGCCAGAGCTAAGTAAAGATTAATGGTAAAAATGAGATAGAGAGCAAGAAAGACATCAAGAAAGGCAGAAACACAAAGAAACAGGGAGGAGGAAAGACAGAGGAAACAGACACAAAACACTCTACCTATTGGCTCCAGGAGATTTCTCTGGCTGTCCCCATGCCAAAAATTCTCTTTTTCCTTATATCCACCTCCTGGTTTTCCAAGGTTCCTTTAAATCTTACAGTAGACAACTCAAATTCTGAGGGAACTTGTCTTTGCTTGTTTACAGTGAAGAGAAATTCTTTTACATTTAACATTGCCTGCTCCTTGTTCTAGTCGCTAAGGCAATATGGTTAATCCTTTTTCTACATGACAGCCCTTAACATACTAGAAGACTACCTCCATAAATAATCTAATTCTTATTTTGTTAGGGCCAAATATTAACAATTTCTTCAACAAATACTATTTTTGACTGATTCAAGTCATCTCAAAATTCTTTTCTCTTTCTGTAGGAAAAATGCATTTTAAAATATTATTTTTATGTAAGATGACAAGGATTGAAAAAAAATATTTAATATGTGGTCTATGTAGAGCACCACATGAGTAAAACCTCTCTCATTCTTTGTTCTAGGCTTCTGTACTCTGGCTTTGGCTACTCCTACAGGGTGGACAAAACCTTATGGGAGTGGATTTCCCTGCAGAAAAGATGGTTTTTTACCAATATAACTAAATTTAGGGGTCTTGTTGACTTTTGAATTTTGGAGGGCTATGGAGGAAACAGGATGAAACCATAGAAGCTTTCATAGAAGTAGTTGATCTTGCTTTCCACAGGGAAAGAGGTGGCATGTCTGAGCTGTTTGACCTGTATGACCTGGCACAGGGTGTTCTTTTTCCCCTAAACCCTATACCCCTGGAATACTTGTGAGTTGCTGTTTCAGATGGATAATTTAATGGGAAGCTAAGGAGGCACCACTCCTCCTCTCCCCATCCAAAACCACTGAACATCATGATCATTCTAGTGCTAGTGTAGGCAACTGAAACTGCTGAGTACTCAGTTACTTGTATTGACTACTGAATTAAATGGAGTTCTCTGAGTGTCCCAGTGAAATTCTCTGGATCTTTTATTGTTCAACATTTTTATCAGTGAATTGGATGAAGTAAGTCTGGCAGTTTTATCTAAGAAATGATTCCAATTTGAAAGAATAGTTAGCACAGGGGATGGCAGGCAATTTCCAAAAAGAATCCAGGATGTCAGAATGATGAGCTAAATCTAACACTATTAATTTAAATATTGAGAAATGTAATGTTTCATATTCATGCTAAAATCAATTATATACGTAGAAAAGGAAGATAGGAATGAACAGTGCTCTTGGTTTTGTTTTATGCTGGACTGTAAGTTCACTATAAGTTAGCACTGTACATGAGCACTAAAGCTTATATGAAAAAAAAATAACTGAAGTATAGTGTGCAAAATTAAGTAGATGATACTTTTCTTGTACTCTACCGTGATCAAGCACAATTTGTAATAGTGTGCTCAATTTTAGGAGTCAATTCTCAGAATGGGCATTGACCTTGTGTTGACATTGACAAGTTGGAGTATGTTCAGGGGATATTGAGGGTACCTGAAGTCTTTTTGAAGTAGGTTGAAGAAACAGGATATTTTGTTTGGAGAGGAAAAGACTTGGAGACATCTACTGGAAGCTTATCCTACATAAGAAGAATTTTGAAATGAGCAGAACTAGGCAGGGTTGATGGAAGTTCAAGATTAGAAAAATTGTGTTCAATTCAAATATCAACTTCCTAAGAATTAGGCATCTTTGAAAAGAGAATGGCCTAACTTGGGAAGTAGTGATTTCCTAGTCCCTCTGGGGGTTTACCTGGAGGCCAGATAGCTATTTCTTAAGGGTGTTACTGAGCATATTTCCGTTCAGGTAAGGGTTTGATGAGATAATTTTGGAGTTTCCTTCATATTCTGAGACTATGTGATACTAAAGATGTTTAAATCATTCTTTTATCTTTGTAGGAATTTGAAGATAGAATGTGATGACATATGAATCCTTTCCAGTGATTGAAATTCCATCTGCAAAGACCATAGCCATCTCAATTAAAAAGGGATGCCCCATTCCAATGACACTCAATTCCACCCCCCCTTTTTCCTATTATTGGGCATTCCAGGACTGGAAACTTTTCACATTTGGATTGGCTTCCCTTTCTGCATTGTGTATCTTATCGCCCTGTTGGGAAACACCACTATATTATCTGTGATACAGACTGAGAAGACACTTCACCAGCCCATGTTTTACTTTCTAGCCATGTTGGCCACTATTGACCAAGGCCTATCTACAACAACAATTCCCAAGATGCTGGGAATCTTTTGGTTCAAACTGAGGGAGATCAGTTTTGGGGCCTGTCTCACACAGATGTTCTTTATCCATATGTTGACTGCAATGGAGTCAGCTGTGTTATCATCTATGGCCTATGATCGCTATGTGGCAATTTGTAATCCCTTGCATTATAGCACAGTCCTCACCAATAGAGTGGTGGCCATGATGGGCATTGGGGTAGTGCTGGGGAGGTCATTCATTACAGTTGTTCCCTTTGTGTTCCTGATCCTTCGACTTCCTTTCTGTGGAAATCATGTCATTCCTCATACCTACTGTGAACATATGGGTATTGCCCGACTAGCCTGTACAAGCATCAGAGTCAACATGATCTATGGCCTATGTGCTATTGGAACTTTGATATTTGACATAATTGCTATTGCTGTGTCCTATGTTTTGATTCTCCAAGCTGTCTTTCATCTCCCCTCTCAAGATGCCCGACTAAAAGCCTTGAGCACCTGTGGCTCCCATGTTTGTGTCATCTTGGCCTTTTATACTCCAGCCTTATTCTCTTTCATGACTCACCGCTTTGGTCGGAATGTCCCTCGTTACATCCATATCCTCCTGGCCAATCTGTATGTTGTTGTCCCACCCATGCTCAACCCAATTATCTATGGGGTTAGGACCAAGCAGATCTGGGAGAGAGTATTAAAGATGTTCCTCAAGAAATAAATCATAGAGTTGGAACTCTGACCTTTTCTAACTTCTCTCCATTCCATATAATGTTTGCTCTTTATTCTAGATAGATACAATTTACCGTTTTAAGGAAAATTCCATTCATGCTTCCTGGTGTTTCTTTTTTTTTAATAACAGTAGTGGGTCATATATTTTGTCAGAAGCTTTTTCACAAGAAACCACTCCTAGTTTCATTGATTGCCTCATTGTTTTGTTTTATTTATGTTTTTAAGCTCTCCTTTTTTTTTTAAAGCTCTCCATTTATAGCCATAATTATAAGTACTTCACCTGGATTTAAAAGTCAGCTTTAGAAGTACAGGATTCCAGAATAATCATAAAATATTATTTATTAATGAGGGAAAAAAGAAATCATGAATGAAGTTGAGATAGAGGTATCCAAAGGAGGATGAACGACTGCAACTGACTAGGATGGTGAGGAAACTGGAAACCATGAGAATTAACTGAAGAATTATAGGGATGTTATTTTGGAGAAAAGAAAGCTTAAAGGGAACAAAACAATACTTCACAAAAGAGAAGCTCAGATTAGGAAGAGAACTCTCTGTAACAAGACTAACAAAAAACTATCATGTAATAGCATGGGATAATAGTAGACATATATATGTGTGTATGTATATGTATGTGTCTATGTATGTAGGTGTATGTTTCTTCTGTTTTGTTCTTATGGAGTTGATTTTTGATTGATTATTTAGTTTTAACATTTTTTTAAATTTGGAATTTCAAATTTTCTCCTTCCTTCCTAATCCTCCCCATCCATTGAGAAGGCTAGCAATATAATATCAGTTATACATGTGAAATAACGGAAAAAAACATTTCCATATTAGTCATATCACAAAGAAAAATTAAGTGAGAAAACTATTCTACAATTTGGACTCTGACTTAATCATTTCTTTCTCTGGAGGTGGATAGCATTTTCCATCATGAATCTTTTGAAATTTTCTTGGATAATTGTATTGATCAGAACAGCTAAATCTTTCAAAGTTGATTATCATTGTAATACTGCTGTTACTGTCCAATTTCCTGGTTCTGCTCACTCCACTTTGTATCAGTTCATACAGGTGTTGCCATTTTTTTTCCTGAATCGGCCCCCCTTCATATTTTTTTTTAATAGCACAATAGTACCACATCAAAATAGTACATTACAGTTTGTTCAGCCGTTTTTCAGTTTATGGTCATACGCTCAATTTTCAAATCTTTGACACAATAAACATAGTTGCTATGATTTTTTGAGGCACATATAGGTTCTTTCCCTTCAATTTCTTTTGGTTACAGACCTAGTCGTGGCATTGCTGGGCCCTTTAAGCATAGTTCCAAACTCTTCTCCAAAATGATGGACCTAGTTTACAACGCTACCAAGAGTTTGCTATTATACCTATTTTCCCTCATCCCCTACAGCACTTGTCATTTCTGATAGATGTAAGGTGGTAACTCAGAGTTGTTGTACTTTGCATTTCTCCAATCAATACTGACTTCGAGAATTTTTTCATGTGATCGTAAAGTTTTTGTTTCTTTTCTGAAGACTACCTTTTCTTATCTTTTGACCATTTAACAAATTGGTAATGGAACTTATTTTTACAAATCTGACTCAGTCCCACATACATTTGAGAAATATGGCCTTTAAAGGAGAACATTTTTCTGCCTCTTTTACTAAGGACATTTTGTTTTTTGAGGAGTTATTTTCATTAGCATTTTTTGTGTGTTGCTTTTACCAAGATGTTCTCTTCAGAATTTTCATACATCATTTTCATGTCTTTTCCCAATTTTCCTCTACTATTCTTATCTTTTTCTTTAACATATCCTCGTGTGTTGGTAAAACAAACAAACAACCAAAACAAAGACACATTTACCTCTTTAGGGCAATAGCCCATAAAAGTCAGTAAGGCTTTTGTTGTTGATTTGACACATTGTCATGTCTTTGGTCACATGTAGCAAGTTATCATTGAGCTATTTACTTCAAGAAGAATTCTGTTTAAGTCCACTCCAAATATAAGAATTGTTCCAACTATATGTAAGTAGCTCTTATAGGTATTCCTGATATAGAATAAAAAAACATTCATTCATTCAACCAAAACTTACCAAACATCTACTGTGTACAAGGCAATATGTTTAGCTGGTATAGAGGACCCTAAAGTATGACCAGCTTCAATTACACTCATTCAATCTCAATTTGTTCCTTGATTCATTGCTTTTTATTTAACTTATTGATACAAAATCATACAGAGGTCTAGAGTTATATAATTCATTTCCTAGTCTTATGATCTATTTCTCATTGGATAATCAATTTCTTATTCCACAATTTATAATTTCTTCTCATTGGAGGTTTTTTGCTTGAGGCACTATTCCAATTCATTAAATCTTGGTAATTCAATAAATTATATGATTTAACACATATACATATGTACAATGTTTGAACAAATAAAAAATAAACATGTCCTGTCACTTTAAGACATCAATGCGTTTGGTCAGCTCTGAGTTTTAAGGTAATGGTTATTCTGAAATCCGGTTGCTTTCTGACTGAATTGTAAGAGAGTTGTGGCTGAGTTTTCAATGTGGCAAATTGTATTAAATTGGAAAAATATGGACACCAGAATTTTTTAATGATTTGGGGGACCAATATAATTTAACTATATCTGTCTATCTATTTATATGATGGAATTTTGATTACTAATCATGAGCTTAAATGTAATCATTTGTAGAGAGATTCTGTCTGAATACAGAAAGATGTGAAACAGACAGAAAGACAGAGAGCCAGAGAGAATGTAACAGAGACACAGAGAGAAAGATGTGGAATAACAGAAATCTGTACTCCACTAGCTATGTTTAAAGATAGAAGTAATTAACAAAGTTGATGCTGAATGTCAATAGGAGTGTAAAAACAAATTTTTATCAGAGGAACAAATTGGAAGCAACTCAAGAATTCTGACTGAGACTATGTCAGTTGAGTTGGTACTCAAGTACAGCATAAATCAACCTAGCTTAGCAGTAAGTATCTTATATTTGTATAAATATAAACACATAACTTACATTTGTCAAATAATTTTTTATGGACATATGGTGAGATAGAAAGAGAATATTGAAACTTGAAGTTCTAGAGTTGTGAGAATATACGTTTTCCTTATTTGTGTTTCCTAGCCCGATTTCTATAAGTATTCATCCACTGGTGGGAGATGGTGATACAGGCCTACATGTGTATTATGATTTATTTATTATCTCCATATTTTATTTTATATGTTAGTATCTGTAATGTTAATGTTAATAAACATATTATTTCCCTCAATTATTAAATAGACTATTTTGTTTAAGATTTGAAGTGTCATGATGAATGTTTGGTTATATGAATAGAAATTCATTCGTAAGACCTCAAGAGTCATAAGTAGGGTATATTTCCTTCAGGGTTTTCCCTGGAACCCTGAGAGAATCTGAATGTAACTTGACAATGTAGCCATCCAGACAACTCAACTGAGTGTGTGTGTGTGTATGCGTGCACATGAACATGAATGCATGTGTTGTATGTGTATATTCACTTGAGAATCCCCCCCCCAAATTAAACTATATGTTAAATATTTCTACTTATCCTCAGAAGGCTATACTATTTTCATAATGAACAGTGCCACTACCAAAGTTATCTCAAAGTCTCCATAATTGACTCCTTTTCCTTCACTTTTCTGGAAACAGTATAAAATTATTCAAATCATTCAGGATAATAATTAAATATTTCACACCTTTATGTTTCTCTTCAAGACTAGCCCTTTTGCTCTGTCTTTTTTTTGATAATAACTGTGAAATATATACATGTGTGCATGTATATATGTATATACATATACATACATACACACATGTACACACATATATATGTGCATACATTTCTCTGCCAAATATTTCCTCATATGTTCTTATCATAAGAAAGAATTAAATCCTTATTTAAAAAAAACTCTGTCATATAGGTTGTTCATAAATCATCAGGGATCACAGAATAAATACATATCTTCCTATCTGCATAGGGAAAGGTGCTTCATATTTATCAATTATCACTCTCAAGTGCCAATACAAACTGTTGTTCTTCCCACATCTCATCTATATTTTTAGAATTACAATAAAAATCTGAATCTTTTATGCTACAAGTCCATATGTCTCCCATAGCAAATGCCTTTCTGCCACAAAGACTACAAATAGTCATTAGCACATACTAATTGGACATCAACACAAGATTAAGCTCATCTTGTAACACAGGATCCTTAGTATTATTATCCTGTAATACTTATTAAGCTGTCCTGTAACATAAGCAGTGCTGCTGTTGTAGAGGTCCTGGAAGCTTGCTGTTGGTTCAGAAGCCCTGAAGAAGGATTTTCTCATTGTATGTTTGCAGAAATCCTGGAAGAGGGCCTTGCTGATGTTTTCAGGGGTTCTGGGACTGCTCTACAGGCAGAGAATGACTTGATGAGGACACTGGCAATGTGTGTTGTGGCTTTGTTAGACTTTGCCTCCCCAGGGACCAGGATTGCTGAGTACTTGTCTCGTGTCAAGATGAAGACAGGACCTCCCCTTAGGCATTGAATGCCATTATGATATCTTAACCTTGTTGTAGCTTAAGGGTGGATGGCCTTTTGTGCTCTCCTGCCCTTTTTGAGAAAGTGCTTGGCATTAACGGATGGTACTGTAATACAGTTGTGATCCAGGGGTGGGAAACTTTTGACTTTTTTGTGCTCTGTGATTGACCAAATGAATGTACTTTGTTTATGATTGGAAACTAATCTCCATTTGAGAAGAGAGACTTTGACTGACTAAATGAATGTACAGTCCAGGGTTGGAGTAGTACCTGGATTGAATTGAGAACTTAGTTGCTCAATGAATGAGTTACACTCTATTTTGATTTTTTCTGTTCTGTGAATGTTTGCTTTAATCTGCCACTGAATAAATGGGGTTTGCTATGCTGGCAATGCAAACCTTGGAAGTTGCCTTTGCTTGGCATTGCATGCTGTCCTCTGTCTCAGTTGATAGTGTATCCACAAGGGGGCGACTAACATGACTTGAAATTGTTGCATTATACGTGGGATAGATGAGGAGCAGGGGATAAATCTTCTCCAAATAAGGAATGACAGCATCATGGCACAGTTAAAGGATTGTCACATTGAAAGAACTTTTATCCTTTGCTGCAAAAGAATTCAGTCCAATGTGTGAAAACTACCCAGAAGCAGATTTCAACATAAGGAAAAAACACAGTTTAAGTTGTTCCATTCCTGAGAAAGTCACACTGCTGGAATTGGATTTATGAAAGCCTGGGTTCAAATCTCATCTCTGACGCATATTAATACAAGCCTTGCCACAAGCAAGGCCCTTAATATGTCCAGGCTTCAGTTTTCTTAATTACTTTTTGTTTGTTTTTAGTTTACATCATTCATTTCCAAAAGATTTTGAGTTACAAATTTTCTCCCCATCTTTCCCCTACCCACCACCCCAAAACAGCGATCCCACTGTATATCCCCTTCCCCAATCTGCCCTCTCCTCTATCCTCCTCCATTGCCCCTCTGAGTTTCCGGTAGGGCAAGATGGATCTCCTTACCCCAGCAGCAAGATGGATCTCCCTACCTCAGTGTTCAGTTTTCTTAACTATGAAAAAGAGGATAATAAGAAGACCCATAATACCAACCCCACAGGGTTGTTGTGAGGCTCAAATGAAATAATGTATGTAAAGCATCTTGCCAACTTCAAACTCCTATAGGTCAGACTGAGAGCTGTAGCAGACTCTCAGATGTGGTCCTCCATCTTACAGATGAGGAAACTGAGGTTGAGAGCAAATCCTTTACTTGCCCAAGGTCACATAGGTAGTAATTAGCAGAAGCAGGGTTCAAACCGAAGACCAAGCCCTAGACTGTTTCTACCACACCACCATCTTTCCCAGTTTTAATATTATCCTTTTTTTTAAAGCAGAGTCCAGATAACTATCCATCACAAATGTCATAGAAGCAACTCTTGCATTGAAATGGTTGGACTGAATGATCTACAGATTCTAAGGTTTTATTATTTTACGTGTTTCCAAAGCAAGCTGAGAAATTAAAATGTAACTCTTCATGAAGATATTTTTAATCCTTGACAACCTTTATGGCTGAAAGGTCTATTTTAACCAGAACTCTTTGTGGACCCCAAGGGTGGCAGGAGGCTCACAGATGAGTAAGTGAACGTTCCTCCGAGTTATTTGGAATAATAGCCCTACTAATCAAAGCTGAATCGGCAGCCTGAGCACACCTCTGGCAATTCTCTTGCTATTGCTCATTGATCAACAGCCTGCTCTCTCCCCATTTCAGCAAATGTTTGTTTGTTTTTTTATCTCTACACACCTTCACAGATTTTATGACAATGTAAAATAAGACTATTTTATTTTATGTTGGTAAGAAATGAAGAAAATTTAGCTTCCACAATGATATGACTGGAACACAGGATTATAGGATCACCTATCAGTCCAGAGCTGGAAGAGCCTTTGGAGGCCAGCTAGTCCAGCTCCCTCATTTTACAGATAAGGAAATTGAGGCCCCATGGAGGCTAATTGACTTGTCTAAAGTCACACCAGTAATGAACAAAAAAGGCAAGATTTGAACCCGAGTACTTATTCTAGAAGCAGCATTCTGGATACGTCATCTTTTTTTTTTTAATGAATTTATTTTATCTTTAATTTATTAATTAATTATTTATTATTATATAAATATCTTAGATATAATTATATAAACTATATAAATAATTATATAAATTGCATGAATAATTTATTATTTATTTAATTAAAACAAGCATTTACAGAACATAGTACAATAAAAAATATGATTGCACATTAAACTACAAATTGATTAAGTACAATTTGCTATTCATTTTAAATATATAATAAAGTTATAATGTACATTTCTTTTTTTTTCCTTTTTTTTTCCCTTCCCTCTCTTCTGCCTCTTCCCTCCTCCCTCATCACGGCTACCATCTTCTCTTAAGTATCTCTCCAGTGGTAGTATTAGAATAGGGAATACTCCTCCAGGATACCACGGACATTGGGGCTTCTTCCCCAGCAAGAAAAGTTTTTCCTTCCTCTGCACCAACACCCCTTTCATACCTAAAGTCTTTATCACTCTAATAACACTGGAAGTGACTGTGTAACCAATTGCAAAAACAATTACAGCCAACTAAATTCCCAGCCATCCCAAGGATAAAAAAATAAAATAAAATCCCCTCCAATCTTGGTCTCAGGCCTGGATATCCCATTTTTTGATTCAATGGCAGGTTTTGAATCAATGGTGAGAAGGCATCCATGCCACAGAGGTCACAAGGACAGGAAATGACTTGGCTTTTTTTATTACAGTTGTCACAGACTCAGGCAGGGCACAGTGACCAATAGCTCCCTGAATAGGTTCTAAGCAAGGAGAACTAATAATTTCTTTCTAATAGATGGCATAACTCCCATGGAATGTCAGCCAGGTGTTTTGTTTTGTTTAAAGAAAGTAACATAGACACAGCAATTTCCTCTTCGAGGCTAAGAGCCCACATCATAATAGAGTAACAGATTCACAGAGTCTCCTGCTTCAGTCACAAAGCTGTGAATTCCAAGGCAATGTTCCATGTCCAAGGACAGAGGAAGATTGGATGCTAACAGAGACAGAGGTTGCAAAGTAGTTAACACCTTGTTTCAGTTCTTGCCCATGATTTTATCAAATTTTTGTTGAGAAGCAGAACTTGTGAACCCCACAACTTGTGAACCCTAAAACTTGTGAACTCCTGTTGCGTCAGCAACAGGAAGGGGAGAAGCTAATGACCATATATAAGAGAGGCCCAGGTTGGAGAGAACAGATCTGAGAAGGCAGCTTTTGTGGAGAATGAGAAAATTTGTGGTATCCCATGATTGGGTTAAGGACTTACTGAATGATATCTTTTGCTTAAAACTATGTGACCACTTTGGTGAAAACTATGTGGCCATTTTAGTGATAACTTGTTATACTATAACATTGTGAATGTTGTATTTTGATTTCTGTCAATGATTTTTACTTTTTTTTTAGATTTTTAATTTATTTATTTTTAGTTTTCAACATTCATTTCCACAAGATTTTGAATTACAATTTTTTTTTCTCTCCCTGTCGTTCCCCTACCCACTATTCCAAAATAGCAATCTCACTAAATATCCCCTCCCCCAATCTGCTCTCTCCTGTATCATCCCCCTTCTCCTCACTGACTTTCTGGTAGGGCAAGATGGAACTCCATAACCCAGAGCCTGTATATCTTATTTCCCAGTTGCATTTAAATAATGATAATAATAATAATCACAATAATAATAATAATTTTTTTAAACATTTGATTTTAAAACTTTAGATTCCAGATTCTTTCCCTTCTTCCCTCATCACCCACCCTTACTGGGAAGATAACCAGTTCAACATAGGTGGTACATGTGTAGTTACACAAAACATTTCCAGAGTGGATATATTATGAAAGACTGACTATATTTTTGTCCATCCATCTCACTCCCACTTGTTCTTTTCCTTACTTTGTCCTTGTCCCTTTACAAAAGTGTGTGCTTCTAACTACCCTCCCCCCAACCTGCCTCCCCTCCATCATACTCCCTCTCATCCCCTCCCCCCCTACTCTCCTGTAGGATAAGATACCCAGTTTAGAGTGTATGTCATTCCTTCCCTAAACCAAATTCAATGAGAGTTAGGTTGACACATTTCCTTTTGCCTTCCTGTTCTACCCCTTCATTGTAACACTTATCCCTTGCCTCTTCTATATGAGATAATTTACCCAATTCTGTCTCTCCCTATCTCATCTCATTATATTCCTCTCTTACCCGTAAATTTCACCTTTTAAATATCATCCCTTCCTATTCAATTGATCCTGTGCCCTCTGTCTATGTATACCTGTATACATAGATACACACACTCACATATGTATTCATAAGCATATATACTCTCCTATACAGACATATATGTATGTACACACACATATATACATACATATGTATATATATATATGTATATGTATTCCCTTCAACTATCCTCATACTGAGAAAAGATTCATAAGTTACAATTATCACTTTTCCATGTATGCATGTAAATAGTTCAACTTTGATAAGTTCCTTATGATTTCTTTTCCATGATCACCTTGTCGTGCTTCTCTTTCTTTTTGTATTTGAATGTCAAATTTTCTATTCAGTTGTGTTTTTTTTTCTCAAGAATGCTTGAAAGTCCTCTATTTCATTAAATGATCATATTTTCTCCTGAAACATTATATTCAGGTCTTCTGGATAGGTGATTCTTGGTTTTAATCCTACATCCTTTGATCTCCAGAATACCATATTCTAAGCCCTTTGATCCCTTAATGTAGAAGCTGCTAGATCCTGTGTTATCCTGATTGTGTTTCCACAGTATTCAAATTGTTTCTTCTTGGCTGCTTATAATATTTTCTTCTTCATCTGGGAACTCTGGAACCTGGCTATAATGTTCCTAAGAATTTTCTTTTTTGGGATTTTTTTCAAGAGGTGATTGGTGAATTCTTTCAATTTCTATTTTGCCCTCTGGTTCTAAAATATCAAGGCAATTTTCTTTGACTATTTCTTCTTTTTTTCATTGACTTGTTTATTTACTTTTAGTTTACAAGACTGAGTTCCACAATCCCTTGAGTTTCAATTTTTCTCCCCTCACTTCCCCCTCCCCCCATGGCAGTGTGCAATCAAGTATAGAATCTGCAAATACTTTCACATTGTACAATAGTCTGGTTGTACAGAAGGGTTGTAACCAATGGAGTGAACAATGGGAAAAAAAGGAAGAAAATCAAATATGAAAAAGAACATTAGCATGTACATTGCTTCAGTCTCCATTTAAACTCTGGTCTTTCTAGATCTTTCTCTGAATGTAGTTATCTCCTTCCATCCTGAGACTTACAGAGTTGTCTTTTACCTGTGTGTTGCTGAGAAGAGTCCAGTTTATCAAAGTTGATTGTCACACCTATGATGTGTCTGTGATTGTATACAAATTTTTCCTGGTTCTGCTCCTCTCACTTAGCATCAGTTTGTGTAGATCTTTCAGGTGAATATGAAGACTGTCTCCTCCCCATTTCTTATAGCGCATTAGTATTCCATCACATTCATATACCACAACTTGTTTAGCCATTCCCCAATTGATGGTCATCCCCTTAATTTCCAGTTTTTTACTACCACAAAGAGAGCAATAAATATTTTTTTTTACATATGGGTCTTCCTCCCACTTCTATGATCTCTTTGGGATACAACCCCAGAAGTGGTATTACTGGGTCAATTTTTTATAGCAATTATTTTTTTTTTAATATGAGATTCTTTATTAAGTTTTTTTGAGTTACATCTTTTCTCCCCGTCTTTCCCCCGCCCACCACCCCAAAACAGCCATCCCAGTATTT
>JAQQSU010006368.1:0-13538 GCA_028627135.1 Pseudochirops cupreus | reverse complement strand
GTCTGCAGGCTGGGAGCTCTGAAGCAGCAATGTGGAGGCGGCTGCAGGGCCTGCACTTCTGCCACTTCCTTGCCCTGGAGGCTGTTTGGCCGGACCCGCTTTTCTCCCCCAATTTTAGCCAAGATCCACTGACCTTTCACTTAGTCCTTTTTTTCTTATGGCTTGATAAATCTGGAAACTGCCACAGCTGCCACAGATCCACTTTCCTGAAGCTCCAGCTGCGGCTCGGCTCATCCAGCCACCCCCAGGGCAAAGCTGGGGTTTCAGGCTGGGCTGGTTTAGGCTCCTAGCACTGAGATGGTCCCTTCAAGCCGAGCTGCCTTCAGCGGGAGTTATATTTGTGTGTGTGTTTTACAGCCCTAAAATTTGTTTAGAGTCATATTTTTTGGGTATTTGATGTGGCTGTGTGGGACCTGCCGTACCTTGCTGCTCCTACGCTGCCATCTTGGCTCCCAATAAATTAATTTTTAAAAAAATACAGAATAAAAATGTTTCCAATTCTATTACAGCAATTTCCCTCTCTAGCTTTGATTTGTTATTAGTCATTTTAATTGTGTCCGACTCTTCATGATCCCATTTGGGGGGGTTCTTGGTAAAGATACTGGAGTGGTTTGTCATTTCCTTCTCCAGCTCATTTTACAAATGATGAAACAGAGGCAAACATAGTGAAATGACTTATGCAGGGTCCCACAGTTAGTGTCTGATGCCAGATTTGAACTCAAGATGAGTCTTCCTAACCCCAGGTCCCACATTCTATGCACTATGGCACTACCTAGCTGCCCCCATATCCTATCCCTAGCTTTCCATCATAATCCTATGAACATTATCAGGCTTTCTGTTAATGCTTCTTGAAATCTTCCAATTACTCCTCTTACACAGACACCTTTATTTTTTTTTATTCCAGTTTATTCCAGTCATTAGGGCGGCAGTTTCATCTCATACTCTCACTCCTAGAGACAGGGCTTTCCTCTAAGAAGCTAATTACTCCCATCTTTGCCCAATGTTTCATGTAGTTGATAGAGGAATCCAGTTCAAAGCAGAGATAACCAATTTTAGTTTGATTCACATCCTCCGTAACAGCAGGATTACTTCAAATTGAAGAGACTCCTGTGGTGAGGAGGGCTGCTGTGTGTTAACTGCCCCTGTCATTTCAAAAGAATATAAAACTTCTATGGCCCAGCATCCTGAGTGCCACATCACTCCAGCCCTGTCCAAAGCCTAATGTCTGTCCATAGGGTACAGTCATTGAGTTTCTAGGGAACATGGGTAGTGCTGAAAGGAAGTTTCAGACAATGAGTTTTTAACAGTTATTACAATCATGAAGTAAAGAGTCAGAGTTATTTTTTTTTAATTTGAGGTTAGAAAACAAGTTTTGATTTTCTATTTCCATGACAAATGTTTTCATTTTTATGGATAAATTTGAGGTCCTAATTAAATAGGTGATTCTTTTTTTTTTGGAGGGGGGCAGGCAGGGCAGTTGGGGTTAAGTGACTTGCCCAAGGTCACATAGCTAGTAAGTGTTAAGTGTCTGAGGCTGGATTTGATCTCAGGTCCTCCTGACTCCAGGGCCAGTGCTCTATTCACTGCACCACCTAGCTGCCTCAATAAGTAATTCTTAATATCATGAAAACAATAGTGACTCACTCCTCTACTGAACTTTGTAGCTACAGAGTGCTTCAGGTTACATCTTATCACATGTATTTTCAATGTTTCTATTTCAATTTTACAGGTGAGAAAACTGAAGAAAAAGACAATCACGATTAGAACTTGGGTCTTTTTAACTCAAGTGAAGTGGTTTTCTTTTTTGTTTCTGATAAAATAGTTTTTGTTCCTGGGAAAATATAGAAAAACAAAAAACAGGGTGAAAAATTGGACCAGACCAAGCATTCACAGAGGAGATAGCTCTATGCTAGAGGTAACACAGACATGACACAGACGAATTAATTCTCATGGCATTTGAAAGAGTAAAAAATATAAAAAATGGGGGGGTGGACTGGGGAAATCTTTAAACTTAACAGTATCAAAAACAAAAAAAAGATGACCAATTAAACATTAATAACTACTAGCCTCAAGATATTTTAATAAGAAAGTGAGATGGGTCAGAAGTGTACATTAGGAAGGTTATTTGGGCAATTATTTGAAGGAGAAGAGAGAGAGGGAGCAGTAAGATCTGCTACAAGGTTGACAGTAGGCTACAACAGTCCAAGAAGAAGTCAGGAAGGGCTTAACCAGAGTAGCAGCAGTGAATGAATAAAGTAAAGAGATATACCAACCATCATATGGACTTGACAAGAGATAAGATATGGAAGAGGGAGGAGTCGAAGATGATTTTAATATTTTAACCTGGCTGCTGTTCAGTCACTTCAGTTGAGTCCAACTCTTTGTGACCCCATTTGGTGTTTTCTTGGCCAAGATACTGAAGTGGTGCCATTTCCATCTCCAGGTTATTTTAAAGGTGAGGAACTGAGGCAAAAAGGGCTAAGTGACTTGTCCAGGGTCACACGGCTAGCAAGTGTCTGAGGACAAATTTGAACTCGGGAAGAGGAGTCTTTCTGAGTCAGGTCCAGCACTCTCCACTGTGCTGTACTGATTAGTACAATATTATCTTTTAACAGGAGTAAGTTCATCATCTTTTCATAGGAGGAATAAGTAGCAGATTGTTGCTGTTCCGGTGTTTTCAGACCCTATTTGGGGTTGTCTTGGCAGAGATATTGGAGTGGTTTGCCATTTCCTTCTTCAGCTCATTTTATAGATGGGAAACTGAGGCAAACAGGGTGAAGTGACTTGCCCAGGGTCACACAGCCATTGAGTGTTTGAGGCTGGATTTAAATTTGTGAAGATCAATCTTCCTGGCTCTAAGCCTGGTGCTCTATCCACTGTGCTGTCTAGATGAGATGCAAAATTAGGTTGGGAGGATGGCAGAAGAATAAACAGAAATAAGAATTTGGGAGAAGAGTTAACCTTAGAATAGGAACATGATAAGTTGTGTTTCAGGAATACTGAGTTATGCAGGGTGTTCCCAGTGGAGGTGTTGAGCACAAAATTGGTGATACATAAGAATTTAGAGGAGGGATTATGAATAGATAGAGAGATTGGAAGTCACATGTACAGGGTGCTAAGTGAACTATCAGCAATAGATGAGATCACCAAGAGAAAATATACAGAAAGAAGAGAAGGCAGCCGTGGCCAGACAGTCTTAGGCAAATCTGACCTGTCTGTGCCTCCAGGTCTGATCTGTAAACTGAAGATAGTAATCACTAGTTCTACCTTACAGAGACAGGATATTTTAAGGATAAAAAATGATGTTGGTCATTTGCCCTGGAGCTTACAGGGTAGCTTATACTTTCCAAGAGGCCAGAAAGGAAGAGAGCACTATTTAGATGAGCTGTCACCCTACCTATAATTACACACCTTTTGTGACTCCTTGTCAGGCAGCTAGATGATATGATGGATGGAATACTGAAGTAGGGCTGCTAGGTGGTGCACTAGATAGAGCGCCAGGCCTGGAGTCAGAAAAGAACTGAGTTCAAATCTACCCTCAGACACTTACTAGCTGTGTGACCCTGGGCAACTCACTCAACTCTGTTTGCCTCAGTTTCCTCATCTGTGAAATGAGCTGGAGAAGGAATGGCAAACCACTCCAGTATCTTTGCCAAGAAAACTCCAAGTGGGGTCAGTCACAAGGAGTTGGATATGACTGAAGTGACCAAAGAACAACAACAAATGGTTTGTCAGAAGATATTTTGAACTCAGGCTGTCAACACACTGGACCAAATAAGGGGATGAGTTCACAAATGATACGTTCATCTAAATTGCATGGAAAGACAAAGTAAATCACTCTGGGTGAAAAAGTCCATTCAGAGTCTAAATTACTTGGATCCCCAATCTGTGCAGATCAGATAAGTCAAACACAGAGGCAGGAAGATACATGAGAAGAGTACTGGCTTTGGAATCAACCGAACTAGATTTTCATGAGGACTCTGCTAGTCAGCCAGCATTTATTAAGGGCCAAGCTTTTTTCTTTTTTGCTTCTTAGGTCATGTCCTAAGCACAGACTTAGGTCCTGCTTGTGTGACTATAGGCAACTCATCCAATATCTCTGGGCTTTAGTTTCCTCACTTATAGAATGAGGTGATTACATCAAATGATTCTGTGTAGTTCTAAATCAACTCCTCTATGAAAATGGCCTCTTCCCTTGGTGTTGGGTAGGCAAAACATGAAAAAATAGCTCATGTTAAAAAAAAAATTGGGGATGGGAAAACTGATGTAGGGAGCTGATCCCTAGTCTGGGAATTAGGCCTGGCTGTAGATACCACACTTTGGCAAGTCACTTAATCTCCGCGTGTGGGGTAGTCCGACATTGTCAGTAAAAGGTAAAGCATTGTATTTGCCCAGCTCTACGTGATTCATTAATTCTTTTAAAATCTGTAGAATGGTTTTTGGTTCCTCAGAAGCACAACAGCAATTCAAGTTACTGAAACCAATGACTGATGTAGATTCCAATAAAATTGACTTAAAAATTGCACAGCTTCATTTGTTTGGTCAAATGTATTTCCTCTGACTTTTACTATGGAGATTGCAAATTTCTATAAAACCTCACAAGCATAGGCTATGATTTCCTCCTGCCAAAGTCTTTTTAATTCAGGTCAACAGGTTATGCAGTCACTGAAAATGTGCTGTCAAGTCAAAAATCTATCAGGAACTAACAAAAATTTACAAGAGTAATAATGCCCATTGACCCTACTGGTTAAAGGATCAAAACACATGATTAGAGAAATTTTGAAGAAGGAAGGTGACATCACCTAAAAATTTTTTATTTGGACCAAAGATCAGGAAAATGTAAATAATAATCTTGAGGTGCCTCCTGAAATCCATTAAACTTGCAAAAAATAGTTTAAGATGAAAGAATTTTCTGGTGTTCAGAAACAAGCATGCTATTACATTATTGGTGGAACTATAAATTTGTGCAATCTTTCTGTAGAAAAATCCTGCAAAATAAAATAGGAGTTATACAACTGATCATACTCTTTGACTCTGTGATCCACTACTATAACTATATCTTAAGAAAGTTTTTAAAAGGATAATGAGGTTTATCTCTTTCTTGTGAAAATATTCATTGCTGCCTTACTTGTAATAACACAAAAGTGGAAAAACTGGAAAAAGTCACTTAAGAATGAATGGGGGCAGCTAGGTGGTACAGTGAATAGAGCACTAGCCCTAGAGTCAGGAGGACCTGTGTTCAAATTTGACCTCAGACACTTAACACTTACTAGCTGTGTGACCTTGGGCAAGTCACTTGACCCCAACTGCCCTGCCTTCCCCCCTCCCAAAAAGAAAAAAAAAAGAATGGCTGAGTAAACTGTGGGATAATAATGTAATGGAACCTTGTTGAACTATAGAACGGTAAATATTAAGAACACAAAGAAATATGGAAAGATTTATACAAAGTGGTGAAAACTGAAGAGAAGAGACTTAAAATTACATATGTCCTATGTCCCTTTAAAATAATAGCAACAAAATTTTCTAATTTTTTTTAGAAGTGCATTGGTGCAAATGTAACCACAGGGGAACACTGGGTAAATAAGAGGATACTGATGGGTAGATCGTTGGATGAATAATAGACTGTTGTTGTCATTTATCCTTCATTTTTGAAGAGGATCAATGGAGCCCCAGGGGAGAGCTGGGTGACAGGTGGACACCAAAAAGATGAGCACCCCTGAAAACATAAGCGCTAGTCCTCCCTTAGCACCACACATACGCCAGGTGATAGACAGAGTACTTACTGAACTCTTAACTCTGAGCCAGATCTAGTGGTAAGTGCTGGGTATACAAATAAATGTATGTATACCCAGCAAAAATACAGACAGTCTCTGCCTTCCAGGAGCTTCTATTCTAATGGAGGAAGACACCAAATAAAAGGAAGCTGCAAAGTGGAGAGTGGAAGAATGGAGAACAAACGGAAGTTGTATGGAGAAATTCACCAACTGGAGGGGGTGGAGGAATCTCCTAGGATGTTAATGTTATTTCATTTAATGTTTTTCCTTTCATCAAAATGTAAACAATTCACCGCGGACTCTGCACCTCAGACAGTAAAACACTAAGCTCTCTTATTTCTCACCAATAGATTTAAGGGCTAGAATAATGCTCTACCTGAACTCTACCTGTTTAAAAAAAAAACATCAAGGAACCCATCTAGAACACACTTACATTAAGGCAGGGTAAGGCTCTTAGCAGTTGTACTTGGAGTTCTTAACATAATTAAAGATTTGAAACAAAAAACCAACCCATTCACAGAGGCTGAACTACTAGTTAGCATATCTTCCTGTAATGTTTAGGAGCTAAACAACTGTCTTTAGAGCAGTGGTTCTCAACCTGTGAGTCGTCGTGACCCCTTTGGGGGTCAAACGACCCTTTCACAGGGGTCACAGGGGTCGCCCAAGACCAGCAGAAAACACATATTTCCGATGGATGGTCTTAGGAACCGAGACGTGGCTCCTCTATCCGTCTCCAGGCGGGTCCGCCCACACACGAGTATTAAAGGGTCCTGGCATTAGGACCACTGCTTTAGAGCATCTCATTAGCACTGGTTAAAAAAAGGTTCAGGGTTCACATTTCTCACTCATGGCAGAGTTTTAAAATTGAATAGGGGCTTAGTAGGGGTGGGCTGGTGAATGCTTAACAACTTACTCCAGGGGAAACATGCGTGACGCATTTTTAAACTTCATTATTAACATTTCTCCATCACTTTCTCAAGTCTAAACACACTTAAGCCCTATTTGTAACATCTGAAGATTTCTAAGCTGTGAATACTCACACTGAGATTGTTTAGTTCTATCCCCTCATTTTTCATACAAATCTTGGTGAAATAAAGTAAACACTAATATGTTTGGGCATTTTAACATTAATACTCAAAATTATCAAGTCCATACCGGTTGGTTAATCATGGTCTCTGAAAGTCAGCTGAATGCAACAAACATTTGCTTTGGTCTAGGGGTCTTTGGAACCTAGAAATGCAAGAGGAAAGGGCAAGGGTCTGCCTTGAAAGAATTCGACCATTCAAGCCTTCTTTCAATCCAAGCAGTTTATTAGAACACTGACTGGGGTGGGCGAGACTGCCAGTGAGTCTGCCTATTTGTGACACCAATACAAGCAGGTCAGATTTGAAGAATCTGAGCAATTTAATGGGGGCAAGATTGATATTTTATACCAAAAGACTGTGAGAAGATCCGGATGGGATTTAAAAGTGGCAAGTAGCCTAGGGTGGGGCCAGGTGCAGACAATGGAAGGACTTAAGTGGCAGGAAAGCCCCAGTGAAAGGGCAGTTAAAAAGATTATTGTTTGGGAAGGGCCAGGTGCCTCAGGCAAAGGCCAGAGATCTGGTTTCAGGGGTTTTGGGGTCCAGGTCCCAAAGACATGGTCTTTTACTTTTAGGGATCCAGTGCAAATCCCATCCCCCCCCATCACATTTATTAAGTGGAGAGCATGTGCAAGGCATTGGCAATAATCTCCTCTGGATTCTGAGTTCTATGAAAAGAGTAGAACCTGCCATCACCAGCCTTTTAAAAGGGGTGGGGCAGCTAGGTGACGCAGTGAATAGAGCCCCTAACCTAGAGTCAGGAGGACCTGAGTTCAAATGTGACCTCAGACACTTGATACTTACTAGCTGTGTGACCTTAGGCAAGTCACTTAATCTCAACTGCCTTGCCTTCCCCCCTCCAAAAAAATAAAATAAAAGATGTGATCACACTGATAAGGAAAACAGTACAAGCCTAATGTAATGGAAAGAGTGTTAGATTTGAGGTTAGAGGTCCTGTATTCAAATCTTCATTCTGACCCTACCTGTGTGACTCTGGACAAGTTACTTACCCTTTCTTGGCCTTTGTTTCTTCATGTGTAAAATGAAGGGAATAACCTCTGCAATTCTTTCTGCCTCTAAATCTATTTCCCTCTGATCCTATGCAGTGATTACATATAGAAAAACACACATAGCAGGAATATATCTTACTCTGCATACAAGCATGTATGCATGCATGTGTGTGTGCGTGTGTGTGTGTGCATGAGTGCGCACGCATGTGTGTGTGTGTGTGTGTGTGTGTGTGTGTGTGTGTGTGTGTGTGCATGAGTGCGCATGCATGGGCCCTTTCCCCCCACCTCCCACACTAATTTCAATGGTGCTGAAGCCCTAGGAACTGAAATGTTTAGAGCAGGAAAGAAACAACAAAGAACAAGTGTTAAGTGTGTATAAAAAGAAACATCACAAACCAGTCACTGGGGAGTTGACCAAACATCTCCACTTTGGGAAGAAAGAAGCCTGATTACATGGGAGGGTACAAGTAGCCAATATCTGCCTTTTGAAAGGGGGTACGGGGGTGTGCCCAGGGATATCTTTTGTTTCTTCTGCACAAATTCCATTGTGGAACAAAGTAGCCTTATACCACCTTTGTTGAGGGGCAGCTAGGTGGTGCAAGTAGAGAGCATGCCAAGTCTAAAATCAAGAAGACTTGAGTTCAAATCTAGCCACAGACACCTCCTAGCTGTGTGACCCTGGGCAAGTCACTTAACCTTGTTTGTCTCAGTTTCCTCATCTATAAAATGAGCTGGAGGAAGGAAATGGCAAACTACTCCAGTATCTCTGCCAAGAAAACCCCAAATGGAGTCATGAAGAGTCAGACATGACTGAAAATGGCAGAACAACAGCAACACCTTTGCTCACCGACTTTCCCAAGAAATGTACAAAAATTTTTATTAGCTTTTTTTTTTACAATAGATTAACCTGTAGGGAAGAAAAGATATTTATAAAAGCAAGGAGGAAAAAGAAACCGTTTCTTACAATTTTTCACCTCATTTTTAGATACCTCCCCGTTATCTTGCCCTTACCTTCAAAATCAGGGAAACCTGAGTGATTCTTTAACACAGCAGTTCTCAACCTGTGGGTTGCAACCCCTTTGGGGGTCACCTAAGACCATGGGAAAACACATATTTCCGATGGTCTTAGGAACCAAGACATGCTCTTCTACCTGTCTCCAGGCGGGTCCACCCCCACATGCAGATATGCCCACATACAAGTATTAAAGGGTCTCAGCATTAGGAAGGTTGAGAACTACTGCTTTAACAAGGACCCACTAAATAATTCTAGACATTGCCTTGCACAGACATGGAAACTCTGCATAGGTCGAAGAGAACCTTTCACTTTCAGCTTGTTTATCTATGGTCAGATTTGGCAAAACAAGCACTAACCTAGCAGAGGGTTCTGGTGGTTTTCAAAGGTTCATCCCACACTTATGAGGAAAGCCCACCAGTGGAAACACCAAGTCAGTTTTGAGTCCCTCAGAAAGAACTGTGTAATAGCTCCGACCTCACTTTTTTTTTGCTTTTTTTTTTTTTTTTTTTTGCTTTTTGGAGGAAGGAAGGCAGGGCAATTGGGGTTAACTGACTTGCCCAAGGTCTCATGGCTAGTAAGTGTTAAGTGTCTGAGGCTGGATTTGAACTCAGGTCCTCCTGACTTCAGGGCCAGTGCTCTATTCACTGGGCCACTAGCTGCCCCCTCTAACCTCACTTTTACAACAACCTCACTCCTCCACCCTCATTCCAGCATCAGTCTCTTCAAATGAAAGTTATTAACATTTCCCTGAGTCCTATACCAAGTGATCCTGAAATCTTTCACTGAACAGCTGAACAGGAGAAAGTACCACTATCCTTGAGTTGCTAGGAAACATGGAGGCAGATCCTGACCTGAATTCTTATCTCAATTTGATGTTACTGGGAAGGCCTAGATTCCCCACAGGGATATATGAGGGAGAGGAAAGCACCTTAAGAACACAGACTTATAGTCCGTTTGAAGAGGAAAACATCAAATACAAGTATAATTGACTTTACCATGATGGGTAGTCTCCTGCAAAAAACTGCAATTAAGTTGGAGATTTTAAATATCCTAGAGGAATTGAGGGAAAAGAAATCTGTAGCAAAAAACTCAGGAGAATCAAAATCATTTTATAATGTGATTATTTCCTAATTTGTATATTTTTCCAACTACAATTTTTCTAATGTGGTATAGAGGAAAAAGTATGAGTTCTGGAGACTGAAGTTCTGGGTTCAGATCCTACTTCTGATGCTTACTACCTGTATTACCTTGGGCAAGTCTTAGGGAAACAATGGATAAAATCAGATGATGATACAAAGGAAATATACTGGGATTTTTGGAAAGATTTGGACAACTCTGGGTCTACAGTGTATCAGACAAGGGATTCCAGGGAGTGTCCAGTTAAGCTTAGGGGAAACTTGTAAGATAATTTCATGATCTTTGGTGTGTTCAGCTGTATTTTCCCAGCATACAGTATTGCTGGTACATTGCCAAAGCGCTTTGTGTGACAGTCATAGTATTTCCTTTTATGATGTGTTGTGTTTGTGTGTTTTTTTAAAGAAAGAAAAAAATAAAGAATTTTACATTGCATTGAGCCAAAACAGAACAGTGTTTTCTAATGAATTTTATAACTACATTTTGCTAAAGATGTTTCTTGTTATTTTTCTGTTTTTGTTAAGGCAAGCCAAAACTCTTTTAAATGGCTAAGGGTTGCTTGTAACTATAAGGTGAGGGAATGAAGTTGAGGGGAGGGAGATGAGAAATTTGAATGTTCTTCCTCCTCAGTCCCTCCACTTGCACCAGATGAATTTGAGAACTGTGAAAGGTCAGAAGATCTGAAATTTCCCTCAGTATTGGTAATGGTACCCCTAGAGAAGTGGTGGGAGCTGAGGAACTAGATACACTGAAGAAAGGCAGTTTCAGGACTTCACAAGGTCACCAACTATGAGAAGTAGAAACCTACCCTTAAGGAGAACTTGATGAGAAAAGAGAAATGGATTTCCACCCAACCAGGAGCTATCAGTTACCTTTTGCCACATGATCTTTTAAAGCTTGAGCCCACTTTCCCCTGGACTTGTAAGTACTTGGGAGCATGTATCCCACGCTTATTTGGGGGTAGGGTATTGGTTCCATAACAATTGTCCTTGCTCTATTTGTCCAGTAAATACACCTTTCTAAAACCTAATTAATACTGGCTAGCCACCCTGCGGGATCCAAGCTTCCAGTATGAGTGGGAACTGAAGAGAAGCACCCACAGAAGGTGGTACATATATGATACTTTTTGTTTCAGGGCCTTTTGCAAACATAAAATCACTATTATTTCAGGAAGATAAAAAGGGCATATAAATTTAACCATGTTTTTTAAACAAATAAAACTATGCTTTTAGTGTATTATATTTGAAATAATAGTTTACTTAGGTAATGATTATAAATATATTAACTTTCATAATTTAACAATTAACTAATAGTTAAATATTAAGCTCAAAAACTAATTAATAATTTATTAATTAATATATTTGTGTTTTTAAAAATTTTTGTTTCAAAATCACTGAATTTTTAAAAAACCTCAGAGCTCCTTACTTTGAAGCAACTTGAGAGTAGGCAAAAACTTAAAAACAGAAAAAAACCCTCAAAATTGCAGTTGACAACAAAGTTGTCAAGTTTCTTTCACTTAGTTTACCTCAGGGCATCGAGGAAATGAAGAAAGCAAAGATTTTCAGAAAAGGGGATAAGATTTTTTTAAAAAGACTGAGAAAGTCCCTAAGCCTTAGTCACATGGCACTTTATCTAATCAGTTTTACTTTCTAGATTGTCACTGTTAACAACTTCTGTTTTCCCTGGGGGTTCACTTTTACTGCACTCAGTGGACAGAAACTTTGCCTCATTTGAGAGTAGTTTTCCTGTTTTTTCATGTTAGTTTAATTCTTGATTTGGCCACATTGTATACTGCCTCTAAAACATCTACCAAAGTCTCCAAAAGATGTAGATGGAGGAACCCGATACAGTCAGAAAGCAAAAAGAGTCACAAAGTACACACTAGAAGAGGCAAAATCATCTGAACCAAACACCCAAAGATGTATATTTGACATTTCAAAGTATCTTTCCAACACTGAGTCCTAAATATGCCCCTCATTTGGGGAGCCAGTAAAATGTAGCAGTACTGCTATTAGGGCTACGTTCCCTACCTTTTAAACTTGTATCTAAGGGACTGGTAAAAATATTGGCAGGAGATAAAATTCCTTCCGTTTCTTAAAAAAAGAAAAGCCTTTCACAATACTTCATTTTGTACATATAAACACAACTACACATAGATTCTCAAAAGTCAGCTTGTTTGTATCCAGGTAACTTGGTAAGGAATTTTTGACAAATCAGTAATTCAGATTTACTCATTATAGGATGTTTATATAAACATCTTCCTAAATGCATAATCTTTAGAAATTACTTTGTAAGAGTAAAGACTGCTTAGCAATAGAGGAACACCTTACCTTAAACATTTTATTCAGCATCTTTAAACAAGATGCAATGTATTGTAGCAAACAGAGAGCTGTCCTTGGGCCAAGAAGACCTGATTCAAGTCCTACTTTTGCCTGGACTCCAAAGACTCAGCAACTCTACCTCACTTCATTCTAATTCACAATCAAGCCAAGACATCACCATGTGATGTCACTGTTCATCTTTGAAAATGAAGGATGGACAACAACCTAATTTCTCAGTGCTCTGGGTAAACTCTCTAAGATTTTAAATTGAGAGAAAATGCTGACTTACATTGGTAGGAGGATCTGGGAGTTCCCTAAATCAATGAAATCATATGCCCAGTCCCCAATTTATTCTAAAATTAATATCATAATCTAAAAGGTTTCCAAAGTTCTGACAATATTAATTCTTGGGGGGAGGATAATATAAAAATGTCCCCTAAACTTTTTTTAATCTCTTGGAAATTCAGTTTCCTCAACTGGAAAACAGATATAATAAGATCTGGAGTAACAACTTCAAAGGATTCTTAGAAGATGCAAATGAAATAATGTATGTTAGGCTCTTTGCAAATTTTTACTAATTCAACTACGTAACAGAGCACTTAAGTATATGTTGTCTTGAAACTGACATTGTTTAATACACATCATTTCTGTTCTTCCTAGCTAAATGGTAAACTACTTGACGCAAAGCCTATATTTCGTTTCCCAAAAGAATTTAACATAGAAATGAGTAAACAATAACATTTAATAAATACTTGTTGGCTGGCTCTATATGACAACAACTGGGAGGAACAGAGAGGAGAAATAACTTAAAGTAATACTCGAAGTATCAAAACAACCATCTACTATAGTTTCTTTTTGGGAAAAGGCACTGTCCCCTGTTCTACTTCCGTCAAAGACTTAAATCCCAAAGAACTAGTATACACAAGCCAGAAGAAATCTAAACAAGCCCCATGGGCTGGGTGGAAGCCAGTGCCACCAGGCAATCACAAAGAGTCAATGCTTTTGTCAAACACAAGGAGACATAAACAATACAAGTCAAGGGAGCAATTACTCAGGTAGAACAGTTGGAACATCTTCTCACTGGTCTCTCTTTTTGGAAGCCGTTCACAGTTGTGTATACAAGTCATCAAGGATGCTTTTGTGTGGGTGAACTGGACTGACTGATCTGGTTGTATGTGTCGAAAGTCATGGGAATTTTTTTT
>JAQQSU010006367.1:0-13538 GCA_028627135.1 Pseudochirops cupreus | reverse complement strand
AAAAACATTCGTGCCCTTCTTGCCTCTCAGTGCTGTTTCAAGAACCTAAATTTTTCCTCAATAAAATGAGGTAGTTGTATTAGCTGGCCTCTGAGGTGCCTTCCAGCTTCAGAGCTACAAGCTTATTATTATTATTATACCAGCAAACATATTTGAAAGTGCTTTAGAATTATGTTCCCCACCCCTGACATAGGACTTTAATTTACAAATTCTAAAGCCGTATATCAGTGGTGGGGAACATGTGGTCCTCTAGGTCCTCAAGTATGGCCCTTTGACTGAAGCCAAACTTTACAGAACAAATCCCCTTAATAAAAGGATTTATTCTGTAAAACTTGGACTCAGTCAAAAGGCTAAACCCAAGGGCTTAGAAGGCCACATGTGGCCTTGAGGCCGAAGTTTCCCACTCCTGCCTATACATTTGTAAGGGTTATCATTATTATCATGATCTTGTTTTTCATCTTTTTTTTTAATGTAGTTCAGATGGAAATGATCCTGGGACAAGTCACTATCCTGCTAGTATTCTTTTGTATTAAATATTATTTATTAATAAAAAAGTAACACATTAGTTGTTACACTAAATAGTAACAGTAGTTACTATTTACTGTAAGACCATGAAACTTGGATACTAGGGGAAAAATAGAAACTTAAGCAAAAAAATCTTACCAGTCTTTGGATAGTGAAGGGTGATAGTGGGGAGGGTTAGTTAGACTAGCTGATCTTGGGGATTCTGGTAAGAAATAGGAACCACCTCTATGCCAATTTAATGGGTAGCCAGCAAGGTCAGGGTGGAGATGGGGAAAACCACGAGTGTTTTTGGCCCAATCCAGGATATTGGAGTGGGGCACATGGGGCTTTCCTTCCTCCTCTGGGAAGACCAGCTCCTCATCTCCTTTGCTCCAGGAGGGAGGCTGGAGAGGGGGAGGGGGTGTGGTGAAGGTGGCAGTCCTCTCCCCAGAGCCTGTACGCCACAGTTCCGCCTGAGACTTTTCTCCCACTCCCTCGGCCGCAGCTTCACGGGGTGTCGGTCTCAGCCTATCACCTGGCTCCCCCAGCCGAGCAGATTGTTAACTTATGCTGACACTGGCGGGGGGAGCCGCTCCCAGGCTGATACCTCATGGCAGCAACACTTGCACAAATCTTTAATTGTTTAGTTTAAAGACTTGTGTTTTGACCGCGAGGGGATTTTGGCTGGAGCTCAAGAAGTGATAATGATATTTCGCTGCCAAGACGTCTCCTTGGCTCTCTGTGTGTTAATGTGCACTTTCAAGAAGCTCCAATTAACTGCATCAGCTCTCACAGTGAAGAGAAAGGGGAGAGGAGGGAGAGAGAATAAAAGGAGACGAGAGAGAAAGAGAGAGAGAGAGAGCCTTCCATCTTTTTCCACCGCTTTCTTCCTTCTCTCCCTTCTTCCTTACTTTTTCTCTTTCCTTTCGTCCCTCTCTTTTTTCCTCCCTCCTTTCTTTCCTTCCTTTCCTTCCTTCTCTCCTTTTCTCCTTTCTTCCTCCCTCCCTCTCTTTCTTCCTCCCTCTCTCTCTCTTTCCTTCTTTCCTTCCTAAGAGAGGAGAACAATTTTTAAAGATAATTAATGACTTGGTCAGCTTCTTGCCTTTGGAATGAGGAGACCCAGGGACCAAGATTCTTAAGAAGAGGATTTGGAATCTCTCCTGAAGTATTAAAGCCCCTTGTCTGATAGAAAATAATCCAGGGGACTTCCTATATGTGCTCTTTAGTGCTCTTACTGAATGAATCCCCTCCCCCTAGCCACCCTTTGCCCACCAACATTCCTAGTAGGAAGATGGACACCCTGAACATCTCTAGACTAACCTTCACCTTCACTCTGTGGTTACATTTATCCCAAACCCAGACTTTACTTTTACCTTAATATTGTCTCCATCAACACATTTCTTAGAATGTGAACTTCTTGAGAGTTGGTACTGGTTTTTTTGTGTCTTTGTAACCCCAGGACTTAATACAATGTTTGGCATATATTAATATAATAATTAGGTCTTTACATGTTTGTTGCTCTCAATTCCATCCTTAACCTAAAATCTATCCCCATCCTCCCCTCTAATTTTATCCCCACCCTTAACCTGTCTCTACTTTCCCTACTTTCTCACCCCTAATTGTATCAGTACTATCATCTACAATACCTTTAATTTTTATCCCAATTATGGATCTATCATAACTAATCCAACCCTATTGCTACGTTCACTCACCCTAATTCTAGGCTTACCCTCATTTCCAATCCTAAACTTAACTATATTCACACTCCCAACCACTAACCTTATCCCTAACTCAGTCCCAAACTTAACCTTATCTCTATCCCACCTTCATCCACCAACCTTAATATTTCTTGCTTTCTTCAGATAAAATCTGATGCTCTCTTGTGAATTTGGTCCCTTGTCAGTCATGTCCCTAAGGAATCAATTTCTGAACCTGATTATCCTGTCCCCCATACCTATGCACATCTAGGGTGACAGGTACACATATATGCAAATGCGTTAGCACACACATACATCCTGGCACAGGCTAAAGCCCAATTCTTTTGCCCTTATGGTCAGATTGATGGCAAAGGTTGGCTTCCTTGGGGATGGAGTGGAACAAAAAAGCTCCTTCAGGGGGTGGGTGGAAGATGTGGAGGGAAGGAGGCAGCTGGATAATGGTAAGGCTGGAAAGACAGGAGAGATGGGGACGGGACGCTAAGAATCCACTTTCCTCCGCCCCCTCTTTTCTCTCTCCCCTGCCTTGTCCCCTTCAGCCCTGGGAGAGAGGGTCAACTCCCCAATGGCTCATGTTACAAGAACTTGAAGACAGGAAGATTTAGAGAGGGAGATGCCATACCAGTACAGTGCGCTGTTTGTCTGCCTTTGAAACCAGAGGCTGTGAGGGATGGGGGGTGGGGAGAAGGCAGAAGGCAGCAAGACACTTCTGTGAATTATCGCTTCTCTTGGGTTCAGGCTTTCAAGATTTGGAGCGACCACCCTCCCCAGCTCTTCCCCCACCCCCAGCTCCTGTTTCTCCAGGTGCTGCGGTGTTTTCCTACGAGTGAATTCCTTCCCCCTCCCTTCCTTTTTTTTTTTTTTTATGCTTCCGTCCTTGGCAACCTGCCCTCACCAGGATACCTCTGCCACCCTGGGCGCTGGTCTGTTGGTTTGAAGCAACTCTCCATCCTTCCCAGGGCATGGGGGGCGGGGAACTGTTGTAATGGAGTGGGAGCTGTGGAAGCAAGGAGAACTGGGGTGTATCAGCAGGTGGAGCAAAGACCACACATTATTACCTCCAGACTTAACCTCCTCCTCACCCTCCCTTCACCCCAAAGCCCCCAGGAGCTCCCTATAGAGTGTGTACTCATAGTGACCTCTGCTGGCCCCATGCTGCCTGATTAGCTAAGTACCTAGCGACTCCAGGGAGTTGGCTGGGGCTTCCTACTCTCCTGAAAAAGTAGGTGGGATGGAGAAATGGGAGGTAAATTCCTGGAGGGAGAGGGGAAAAAAAGATGCTTAAGAAGTCAATGGGGCCCTCTGGAAACAGGAAAGTCCCTCTCCCAGGTGCCCCTTGATGTCTCCGTGACTAGGCTAAGAGGAGAGGTGATGGAGGCTGGCAAAGGAGCTCCACTCAGAGGCCTGCACCCAGCGACCCTCGGCAAGGGGGGAGCCGCGCCTTCCCCTCCCCCCCTGGACATTGCCCTAGGGTCTGCGGGGGAGGGGAATCCCTTTCAGAGGCTAGAGCCGGAGGTGGGCGGATTAGAGAGAGGCCAGTTCCGGCTGAAGAATCGCCCGACACAAAGGATCTCCCTGCGGGCGCGGCCCTTCCCGGGCCAACTCCGACGGCTGAGGCCCGAGGGGAGGGGCGAGCCTCTCGAGATGCATACGAGATGCATACCTGTTCTCTCTATGTCTCCGTCTGTCTCTGTTTCTGTCCGACTGTCTCTGTCTCATATCCCCGGTTCCTATGCACTTTCTCCCGGTCCCCTCAGTGTCCGTTCCTCCAATACACCCCCTCCATCTCTGTCCCCATCCTCAACCGTTAGATACTTATTTCGTTTCCGCTCCCTCAATTCCCGCACCTCATCCCCGCCCACCTCCCAATTCTGCCCCCAGTCTTCATCCCCAATGAACTCCCTATATGAGTCATACCTGCTGGAGTGTTTCCACTCCTCAAGAGACCCTTTCTCTTTTCTGACCTTATCCCATCCACTTCTGCCAGTCAATTGGGTTCCCTTTACCTTCAGCCAACCAGCCTCCCACCACAGTCTGCGGCCCCACGAATCAATCCCCGACTGGTGACCTACCGCCTTTCTCCACGCCCCTACCCCCAGCCCACTTAAATTCTTTTGCTTTAATGCTAGGCTAGAGGAGAGTGAGGGAGAGGCGAAGGGGCAAGCAAGAGTCATAGGGTCAGGCTACTTCACCCTCTGAATTTATGCCTTCTTCCCTACCCTGAAAGCCCAGGTCAGAGGTTAAAAGGCGCGCGCGTGTGTGTGTGTGTGTGTGTGTGTGTGTGTGTGTGTGTGTGTGTGTGTGTGTGTGTGTGTTTGTGTACAAGTACTGGAGACGGGGGGGGGGGGGAGGCTGAGGATTCAGCTAAAGATAAATCTTCCTAGCACATGTGTGAACCACACTGACAGCTCCTGCCCCACTCCGGGCGTGGGGGAGCTCAGTAAGAGAGAATAGTCTCCTCTCTGAAATCGGAATCGTTCGTCCTTTACACCTCTTGGCTCTTCACTCCTTAACTCTGGAAGGCCTTGCCTCAACACTTGGTGAGGCTGACCCTGGAGGGATCTCTAGCAACCTTCCACGCAGAGCTGACTCTAGTGGAATGGAGGAAGTAGATTGAGGAAATGACTCCATGTCTGGTTTGGCAGATTGGTTCTCAGGTCATTTGGTTAGATGGAAGAGTGTCCACTAGGGGTGGGGGAATCTGTATGAGGGTGGAGATATCCATCTTAGCAGAGAATCAGGGAAGCCCCTCAAGGCCCCGAGAAAGGACAAACTTTTTAACCATTCAGTGGCTGCTACTCCTACCCCTACCCAAGATTTGGTCAGACAGAGAGACTCCCCCTGGTGGATGAAATGGCAGTCCTTGAATTGGTTGGAGAGTCCCCTGTATGGAAGAAATTCAGCAGGAATTTGGTAGGGGGTAGGGCCAGTAGATGCCTAAGTTAAGGACTATGTTCTCTGGGTTTAGGAATGTTGGTATGGGTTTGGAGTAGGGGACTTTTTAGGGATGTGAAGAGTATGTGTGTGCAGCTTTGTGAGAACCTATGTTGGGAACAGTAGAAGGGACTATGTCCAAGCATACCAGGTAGAATGAGAGTATGCTGGACTAGAGAGTATGCTAATCTATGTATATACAAAGATGAGGATTGTGTCACAGACACATCATATATGGGACGACCAACTTTGATAAACTGGACTCTTCTCAGCAACGCATAGTTATGAGACAACACTACAAGTCTCAGGATGGAAGGAGAGATCTACATTCAGAGAAAGATCTAGAAAGACCAGAGTTTAAATGGAGACTGAAGCAATCTACATGCTATCATTCTTTTCCATGTTTGGTTTTATTTTTTCTTTCCCATTGTTCACTCCATTGGTTACAGCCCTTCTATACAACCAGACTAATGTCCAATATGAAAGTATTTGCGGATCCTATACTTGATTGCATGCTGCTATGGGGGGGAGGGAGAGAGGGAGCCGAGAAAATTTGAAACTCAAGAGATTATGGAATTGAATCTTGTAAACTAAAAGTAAATAAACAAATAAAATTTAAAAAAAAAGATGAGGATTGTGATGCTATGTAGCTGTCTTTAATATCCTTTCTTAATTCTTATTCAATCTGTGAACTTCTGGGTCTGGGACTGTGCACTGGCTTCTCCCACACTCTCCGGGTGTGAGGCAGATAAACCGTCACTTTCTCCATTAAGCCTCCTTGGATCCCCTGAGGTAGAAGGCCTCCCTCCCTCCTCCAGATTTCATCGTTCTCTTTTTGACCTCTCCTGGGAACTCGTTCTGTTCTAACTTGTACTCAAATAGATTTTTGAGCTCAACAATTTTGAATATGCCCTTCAACGAGGCAGGCCACGATCCATCCATGGCTGCCCATCCAAAGTGAAAAGAATGTTGGGCTTGGAATTAGGAAGACACAACTACTGACCTCCCTGGCTTCCTTGAAAGCCCAATTAAAAACCTCAAGTTCTACAGGAAGCCTTTCTCACCCCCTCTTAATTCTAGTGCTTTCCTTCTAATTATTTCCTATTTATCATGTATACAGCCTGGCTGTATGTGGTTATTTGCATGTTTTCCTCCTCATTAGATTGTGAACTCTCTGAGGGCAGGGACTATATCTCTTTTTGTTTCACCAATGTTTAGCACAAAGTCTGGTACATAGAAATAATAAATGCTTATTGATTTACTGACTGAAAAATGTGATTTATTCAAGTGTTTTTGCAGTTCCTTATTTATCGTGGTTATACAGTGCTCACAGATAAACAGGAATTCTTTTTAAAAATTTTTAAAATTGTTTTTATTTTTTCCAATTACATGTAAAAACAATTTTTTAACATTAGACATTTCTTTTTAAATTTGGAGTTCCAAGTTCTCTTCCTTACCTCCCTTCTCATTGAGAAGGTAAGCAATTTGGTATGTTACACATGTTCAGTCATAAAAAACATATTTCCATATTAGTTGTGTTGTGAAAAAAAACACAGATTCAGGGGCAACTAGGTGGCAAAGTGAATAGAGCACCAGCCCTGAAGGTAGGAGGACCTGAGTTCAAATTCAGCCTCAGATACTTGCTACTTTCTAGTTGTGTGATCTTGGGCAAGTCACTTAACCCCAATTGCTTTGCCTTACCCCCTCCAAGAAAAAAGAAAAAGATTCCCCCTGCTTCCCAGCACTCGCACACACACACACACACACACACACACACACACACACACACAGCATGCTTCAATCTGAACTCAGACCCCATTGGTTCTTCCTCTGGAAGTAGACAACATTTTTCATGAAGAATCTTAAAAAAATTGTCTTCAATTATTGCATTGCTTAGAATAGCTAAGACATTCACAGTTGATGATTTAATGGTATTGTTACTGTGTACAATATTTTCCTGGTTCTGCTTACTTCACTTTATATCAGTTCATGTAAGTCTTTCTAGGATTTTCTGAAAGCATCCTGCTCATCTAAATAGCCTTTCCACATTCACTTGATTTTTCTTGTATAGTGTGGATGATTAAGCCAGACTTTTCTGAATGAGTGAAAAAGTGAAAAATTAAGTGTCTATTTTGTGGCAAGCATTATACTAAACATTGAAGATACAGATATGATAGCAAAGACTGCCCCTGACCTCAAGGAGCTTCTATTCTAATGAGGAACACAATACATGTAAGAAAGTGATGGCCAAAGATGGACATTTGATCCAGACAGGGACAGGATGGTGAGTACCCTTGGAGAGCAGATTGACAACCCAGGAACAATGGCAGAATTAATTTGAATGTGGTTCCAGAACTAGAAAGGAGGTAGTAGACCATATACCTCCATACTCTCCAGGGTATGGTCTCAGATGAGGAGGTAAAAGTTACAGAGAGGGTGGTCTGAGTGTCAGGAGGCTCTTCATTGTCCCAGAACTTGATGTTCATGCCTACCATTGCCCTCTGAGTGATGCTGAATTTGAATTCTTCCATATCTGTGAAGATTATCTCCTCCCTTATTCCTCTATTTTGTTTATGGTATGACCACTTATATTTAGTTATTGGGGTTTTTTTTTTAACCATTTGGAGTTAATTTTGATAGATGGTATGAGATTTTGATCTAAACCTAATTTCTTCCAGGCTGTTTTCTAGTTTTCATAGCAGTTTTTGTCAAATTGCCCAGTAATGGGGGTCTTTGGGTTTATTGAATACCGTGCTTATGTTCCTTTGCTGCTCTGTGTTTTGTATAGATGATCAACTTTTCTGTTTTTGCAGTACCAGATAGTTTTGATGATTTCTGCTTTGTAGTATGTTTTGAGATCTGGTCTTATTAAGCTCCTTGCTCATTAAAAAAATTCCCTTGAGTTTCTTGACTTTTTGTTCCCCAGATGAATTTTGTTATTATATTTTCTGTTTCTATAATGAGACTCTTTGGTAGTTTGATAGGCAAGGCACTGAATAAGTCAATTAATTTAAATAATATTATCATTTTCATTAAATTGACATGACCCAACATGAGCAAACTGTTCTAGTAGACAGAGTGCTGAACTAAGGCAGAAAGATCTGAGTTCAAATCCTGCCTCAGTCACTTATTGTGTGACACTGGACAAATCACTTAACTTCTTAACTTCAGAAGTTAATTTCCTCATTTGTAAAATGAAGAAGTTAAAGTCAGTGGCATCTGAGGTGCCCAAGGAAGCCAGGGAAGACATGAGGTAGAGATGAACAGGGGGAATGTTCCAGGCCTAGAGGATAGCCATAGCAAATACACAGACCCAAGAGATGGAGTGTTTTATCTGAGGAACAGCAATGAAGCCAGTGTCATTGGATCAGAGTATATGACAAGGAATAATGTGTAAGAAAACTGGAGTAGTGGAGGTTTGCTAGGGGGAGGGTTAGATTGTGAGGGGCTTTGAATGCTAAACAGAGGATTTTGCCTTTGATCCTGGAGATAATAGGAAGTCACTGGAGTTTATTGGTTTATTGAACTGGGGTGTGTGTGGGTATATGTGCATGGCATGATTATACCTGTGCTTCAGGAAAATCACTTTGGCCAGTAAATGGAGGATGGATTGGAGTAGAGAGAGACCTGAGGCAGGCAGACTCACCAGCAGGTTATTGCAATAGTCTAAGCATGAGTTTATATGGCCTGCACCAGGATGATGCTAGTATCAGAGAAGAGAATGGGACATGTTGAAGGGAAGGTTGCAAAGGTGAAATTTATAGGACTGCAATAGGTTGAATATGGGGTGTGAGATATAATGAGGAATCCAGGAAGACTCCTAGGTTGCAAACCTGGGGCACTGGATGATGGTGGTGCCCTTCACAATAACAGGGAAGTTAGGAGGGGGAATGAGTTAGAGGGAAAAATAATAGGTTTAATGTTGGACATGTTAAGTTTAATGCGTCCAGTTTGAGATGTTTGAAAGGCTGTTGGAGATGCAGTATTGGAGGTCACTAAAGAGACCAGGGTAGGATAGTTATAATTGAGACTCATAAACATTGAGATAGTGATGAAATCCATGGGAAGTCAGTTAAGTCACCTAATGAAGTCAGAGAGGGAGAAGAGGACAGAATCCTGAGATTAAGAAACAATAGTCCAACAAAGGAGACTGAGAAGAAGTGTTCAGCTAGATAGTAGGAGAACCAGGAGAGAATGGTACCTCAAAAATCTAGAGAGAAAAGAGCATCAAGAAGAGGGTCCCATAGAGGGGCAGCTAGATGGTGCCATGGGGGAAGAGTGTGGTTGAGTTCAAATCCAACTTGAGATACTAGATGTGTGACCCTGGGCAAGTCTTCTAACCTTGATTTCCTTCAGTTTTTGTCTTCTGTGAAGTGCGGCTAATAAAAGCACCCAGCTCCCAGGGTTGTTATAAGGATCAAATGAGATAATAACTGTAAAGCACTTAACACAATGTCTGGCATATACTGTTATTCAGTCTTTTCAGTCATGTCCAACTCTTCATGACACCATTTGGGGTTTTCTTGGCAAAAATACTGGAGCAGTTTGCCATTTCCTTCTCCAGCTCATTTTGTGAAGAAACATAGGCAAACAGGGTGAAGTGACTTGCCCAAGGTCACATAGCTAGTAACTGTCTGCTGCTAGATTTGAACTTGGGTCCTCTGGACTCCAGGCCCAGCACTATCCACTGTACCACCTAGCTATCCTTGGCACATAGTAAGGTGTAATGGGAATGGGAATTTGAGGATCTTCCCTACCCCCTAATAGGCTGAATGTAATCACGTGGAACCTGTAGTAGGAGGAGTTTGCTGAAGGGTGGAGCAGAGCCTGTTACAGGAAACTGGGAGTCAGAGCAGTTAGAACTGGAGGGAGGAGAGGACACACCTAAGGAGAAAGCTAGGCTTGGGAGTATTTGTTTCTGGGAAGGTTAAAGGATGGTGTGGCTCCCTGCTGTGCTATGGTGTATTAACTTCTTTGTTGCTATCATGGATTCAGTTTCCTGTGTTGGAATTTGACTCCCTGGTGTCTGAATAAATGTTTTGCTTCTGTCTTTTATTTGGAGAGTCTGTTATATTTTGCAATTGAGAACTATGCTGGCATATTTATAGTCCCCATTGGTGCTGTGAATATTGTGTTGGTGCTACATAAGTACTGTATAAAGTTTAGCTATTATTATCAACCATGTCAAAGGCTACAGAGAGGTTAAGAAAAACGAGAATTGAGTGAAGGCCATTGAATGTGGCAATTTGGAAATCACTGGTAACTTTGGAAAGAATTTGTTTTGCTGTAATGATGAGATCAGAAGCCAGATTGTAAGTGGTTAAGAAAAGAGTGAGAAGAGAGAAAGTGAAGGCAACTATTATAGGTAGCCTTCTCAAGTTTAACTACAAAAAGCGGAGGAGATAGAGGGTGATAGTGGAGAAGGAAGGACCAAGTAAGGGTTTTCTGAGGATAGGTAAAATATGAGAATATTTGTAGGCAGTAGGGAAGGAGCAAAGAGGCAGAGAGAGATTGAGAAATTGAAGATAAATGATAGACTTGGGATGCCAGAGAGGACAGTCTATTGGAGGAAACAGGATAGAATAGGATCATTTGTACAGGTGGAGAAAAGAGCCTTGCTAAAGAGTAGAGCCATCTCTTTGTGTGAAACAGGGATGAAGGAATAGATATTGGGAGAAGCCATCTAAGTGATACGACATGAGGAAGAGGGGAGGAGAGAAGAGGGAGCTGATTGCAAATGGTCCCAGTTTTTTTGATAAAATATGAGGCAAGGTTCTTGGCTGAGAGGTTGAGGGTTGAGGGAGCCATGGGAGGTTTGAGAAGAGATGAAAAGGTTTGGAAGAGTCACTGTAGAGAGTAGGATAATGAGTAGATAAAGCGGGTGTAAAAGGATTGTCTAGCAGCAGTGAAGGCCCATTTGAGGTTGTATAACATAAATTTATAGGCGACACAATCAGAAGTGTTGGGTGATTTTTTTTCCCCACCTCTCTTCAGCACATGCATAAGCATGAGAGTGGAGGATGGTGGGACTGATCCAAGACTGAGGCTTATAAGGGAGCAATAGGTGATATGAAAAAAAGACTAGGGACTTAAGAGGACAATATACAGGTCTATGTCATTTTGTTGCACTCTGAAAATACAGGGTTGGTTTGATTTTTAACAAATTGAACATTTGTGGCAACCCTATATCAAGCAAGTCTATTAGTGCCATTTTTCTAGCAGTATGTGTGCACATTGTGTCTCTGTGTCACATTTTGGTAATTCTCACAATATTTCAAACTCTTTCATTATTATTATATCTGTTATGGTGATCTGTGATCAGTGATCTTTGATGTTACTATTATTATTGTTTTGGGATGCCACAAACCATTCCCTTATAAGATGGCTATCTTAATTGATAAATGTTGTGTGTATTCTGACTGCTCTACCAACCCCTATCTCTCTCCCTCTTCTTGGACCTCCCTATTCCCTGAGACACAAAAATACTGAAGAATATTACATAATCTTAGTTGATAAAGGAACAGTGGAGTTTGAGAGGATTGATTCCAATTCTGAAAGAAATTCTACCCTAGGTAAAATGCTATCAAGCAGGATTGCATACTACAGAGAAATCTTTCATGAAAAGAAGAGCCAATCAATGCAGCAAACTTCATTGTTGTCTTATTTTAAGAAACTGCCACAACTACTCCAGCCTTCAGCAATCACCACCCTGATCAGTCAATAGCCATCAACACTGAGGCAAGACCCTTGGGTAACAAAAGGATTCTGACTCACTGAAGGCTTAGATGATGGTTAGCATTTTTTAGTAACAAAGTATTTTTTAATTAAAATGTGCACTTTTTTTTAGACATAATACTATTGCACACTTAATAGACTAAGTATGATGTAAATATAATTTCTATATGTACTAGGAAACAAAAAAAAATTCATGTGCTGTCTGGCACTGAACCTACAATGTCTTTGAGGTATGCCTGTAGAGTTGAACTGGTTCACCAAGGCGGTCAAGATGAGGAAAAGAGGAAAGAGTGGCTAGTATAGAGGTGATATCCAGGGAGAGAACTGAGGCTGTCAGGGGATTAGAGGAAATGAAATGGACAAAGAGTACAGTTTGGCAAGGAAAGGCAGAGGGGAAGGTAAAAAGTCAATAGCTTATTTTGGAATTCTTGAACATGGAGTTGGTACATTTGTGGGTAAGTGAGGTTGTGTGGAGGAATAGGTCATAAGAAGTGGGTAAGTTGAGGGGTGGAGCCCAAGATAGTGGTGTAGAAGCAGGAAAACTCTGTGGGTCCCCCCATAACCACCTCAAATACCTATAAAATATGACTCTAAACCAGTTTTAGAGCTACAGAACCCACAAAGTGACAGAGAGAAACAAATCTCCCACTGAAGGAAGACCAGCAGGTGGACAGGAAGGGTTCATCGCAGTGGACTGGGAGCCATGCCTAGCCCTGCCATAAACCTGTGGTTTTAGCCCCAGGGTGGCCCAACCAGTGGCTGCACTGGACTTTAGGACACTGGATCACCAGCAGCAGTGATGGTTTCCAGCATTATCAACCCATAAATGCCAAAGAAAACGTGAGAGGTCAGTGTAGAACTCTGTTGGAGCTGGGAGGGGGGGGAATGGAGGAGCAGGTCCAGCTCCTGCCCCTAGAGCTAGAAGCGGTGGAGGTGTAGTGGTCCTGCAGCTGCCTCCACATGGATGCTTCAGAGCTCCTGGCCTGCAGATTGTAGGGGGGGCAAGTGATTATTCAAAGGGTAATCACTCTTGCTTTAACCTGCCTGGATCTGGATCATGGTCTTGGGTGGTGGTCCTGAGGTGTGTGACCAGTGAGCCAGAGTTTGTGGGGGCTGCAGAGATGGTGCCCTCCAGTAGCTGGGAAAACCTCAGAGATTTGGGACAAAGCTCTCCCCTCTGGAAGCAGACTTCTACTGTGGCAAAGAGCTTAAAAGTCAAGTAATTGAGTGGCAACATGAACAAGCAAAGCAAGTACAGCAATCCAACTTTATTCCTTTTTGGGTGGCAAAAAGGATCAAAGCATGGAATGGGAGGAAGACAATGAAGTCAGAACTCCTGCACCAAAAGCTTCCAAGAAAAATATGAATTGGCTACAGGCCATGGAGGAGCTCAACAAAGAATTTGAAAATCAAGTAAGAGAAGTAGAGGAAAAATTGGGAAGAGAAATGAGAATGATGCAAGAAAATCATGAAAAGAGAGTCAACAATCTGACAGAAGAAAATAATACCTTAAAAAACAGATTAACTCAAATGGCAAAAGAGGCCCAAAAAGCCAATGAGGAGAAGAATGCCTTAAATAGCCAAATTTGCCAGATGGAAAAAGAATTTCAAAAGCTCACTGAAGAGAATAATTCCTTCAGAATTAGACTG
>JAQQSU010006366.1:5000-13539 GCA_028627135.1 Pseudochirops cupreus | reverse complement strand
TGACATAGGAGAGAATAGACTGTGGGAGGGGGGAAACACTGGGATGGCTGTTTTGGGGTTGTGGGTGGGGGAAAGACGGGGAGAAAATATGTAACTCAAAAAAAATTTAATAAAAAATTAAGTAAACAATAAAAAAAAGATAAAATAAAGGGCAAGAGTAGCCTTTGTTATGTAAAAGAAAGCAGGAGTAGTATTCATGGTCTCAGACAAAATTAAAGCTAAAATATATTTAATCAAAATAGAAAAATAGGAAAACTACACTATCTGTCAGTGATATTATTTGAAATTGTTTTAGAACATTTAAAACTATTAGACAACATAAAATACCTGAAATCTTACCTACCAAGACAGATATAGGAACTATATGAACATAAACATAAAGCACTTTTTATACAAACAAGGTCAGATATGGATAAATGGAGTAACATTTATTGTTCATGGGTAGGTAAAGTCAATATAATTTTAAAAATAACAATTTCACCTATGTATTCAATATCATTTAAATTAGATTTCTAAAAAAAAAATCCTACTGAATTAGGAAAACAAAATAAGATTCATCTGGAAGGACAAAAGTTCAGGAATTTCAAGAAAGCCAGGGAAGAAGGATTTAAAGAAAGCAGATTCAGCAATATCTCACATCAAACTATATTATAAACTGAAAGCATTGTTGAAGTGTAAAATGAATAATTTTGTTTATTTTAAATTAAGGCTTTCTAGTGTAAATAAGATGAATGTAGCCATGAATAGAGAGAATTCAGAAAATTGATAAAAAAAACTTTCATAGACAATTTCTCAGATAGGATATGGTTGCATTGAAATATTGTTGTGGTGTAGGAAAGGACAAATTGACTGATTTAGAAAAAAAAACATGGAAAGACTTGGACTTAGGAAGAAAGATGCTATCCGTCTTCAGAGAAACAGATGACACGTGGAAATAAGTATACTATGGTCTTACATATATGTGTGTAAGGGTATATATGTATATATGTGTGTTTATAGACATCCGTACATGTGTGTATGTATGTGACCTTCCTTAGGTTAGTTAGTTCTGGTGTGTGTGGGGGGGAGGGGATAAATGAAGCAAAAAGTGCACAAGAGAGGACAAAAGAAAACCCACAAGGAAGCAAAGAAAAGCAGGCTAGTTTTGAAAACAGTAACACTTGTCATAGAGGTTTCCTTGAAATGAAACTTTGTTGTTTTATTTGGAATCCTGTCTTATGTTCTGCTGTGTACATGGCTATGTTCTTTTTTTCTTCCTCATTTTGTATTTAAGTTTAAAATAAATAATATTTTTACCCAAAAAAATAGACTTACATGAACTTATATAAATGAAGTGAACAGAACCAGGAGGATATTGTATTGTATTGTATTGATGTTGCTATGATATTGTATGATGAACTGTGAATGACTTAGCTATTCTCAGCAACACAATGATCCAAGACAATCTCAAAGGACTCATGATGAAAAATGCTACCCACCTCCAGAGAAAGAACTGATGTCATCTTAATACTATTTTTCATTTCCTTTCTCTTTCTCTTTCTCTCTCTCTCTCCCTCCCTCCTTTTCTCCCTCTTATCCTTCCTTCCTTTCTTCCTTTCTTCCTTCCTTCCTTCCTTTTCCTTCCTTCTTTATCATTCTTTATTGAGTCTTCTACAAACGACTAATATGGAAATATTTTACATGATTGTATGTATATAACATATATCTGATATCAGATTGCTTATCTTAAGGAGTGGAGAAAAGAGGGAGAGAGGGATAGCATTTGGAACTTTAAAAAAATTAATATTAAAATTGTTTTTACATGTAATTGGGTAAAAAAAATATAATTCATATGAATGCCAGTTATTATTATAAACATGAATAAATGGTTTAGACATAAAGAATGATATCATAAATAAATGAGAATATAGAAATATGTATCTGTCAAATCTGTGGCTAAAATAAGAGTTTATGACCAAACAGAGGATCACAGGAAGTAAAATAGATAATTTTTATTACGTGAAATTCAAAAGCTTTTACATAAACAAAACTAATGCCCCCCCCCAAATAAAAACAAAACAGGAAAATGGGGAAATATTTTTGCAAGTTTCTCTGATAAAAGCCTCATTCCTCAAATATATAGGGAACTGAGCTAAATTTGTAAAAATAAGAGCCACTTTCCACTTGATAAATGATCAAAGGATGTGAACAGGCAGTTTTCAGAAGAAAAAAATCAAAGCTATTAGTAGTCACAGGAAAAAAAAACCCTCTAAATCACTATGGATGAGACAAAAACAAATTAAAACAACTTCAAAATATCACCTCACATGGCAGATTGGCTAACACGACAGAAAAGGAAAATGACAAATATTGTAAGGGATATGGAAAAATTGGGACAATAATACACTGTTGGTGGGTTTGTGAAGTAATCCAACCACTCTAGAGAACAATTTGGAACAATGACTCCAAAACTACAAATCTGTGCATACCCTTTGACCCAATATTACCAGTACTAGGTTTGTATCTCAAGGAGATCAAAGGAAAGGGAAAAGGACTTATTCATACGAAAAATATTTCTACCAGCTCCTTTTGTGTGGACAATGGTTTGGAAATTGATGGAACGCTCATCAATTGAGGAATAGCTGACCAAGTTGTGGTCCATGATTGTGATGGAATACTATCATGCTATAAGAAATGACAAGTAGGATGATTTCAGAAAAATCTGTGAAGACATATAAATCTATGAAAAGTGAAGTGAGTAGAACTAGGAGAACATTGTACACACTAGTAGCAATATCATAACGATGATCAACTGAGAATGACTTAGCACTCAGATCAAGACAGTAATTTAGGACAATTCCAAAGTACTCATGATGAGAAAAGCCATTCATCTCCAGAGAGAGAACTGAAGAACATGAAATACAGATGGAATCATACTTTTTTTTTTTACTTCCTTTATTTTTCTCCCTTTTGGTCTGTTTTCTTTTGTGACATGGGTAATATGGAAATATGTTTTGCATTACTGCACATATACAATCAATATCAAATTGCTTGACTTCTCAACAAGAGGGGACTGGGAAAGAGAGTAAGAAAGTGGAATTTTTTTTAAAATTAACATTAATTTTTTTACATGTAAATAAAAATATTCAATGAAATAAATTTTAAAAAGTTTTAAAAATGACCACAATGCTAAGTCTTTAATTTTTTCCTATTCGAGAAAGACTTTGTAGATGTTACACAGATGCACCTTTCCCCAAATATCAGAATATGGGGTACTCCCTCAATATCTTACAGAATAGGGTTAGAGCCTCTTATGCTTTGTTCTAAGAAAAATCTAACATCTAAAATACAGCCTTAAAGAACAAAAAATTAGGAGAGCAACTTTTTAAAAAACAAAGTATTCTTTATTTGGATAAAACGATTTCATGAAACATTTAGGACTTCTAATTTATTTACATATTTTTAATTATTTGACTACTTGAGAGAATATAGAAATTTCAAATTGTGTTCGAACTATCTTCAATTGAAAACCAATGAAATATTTATTCATTTACACATTCAATAACCATTTCCTAAATGCCTCTTATGTGTGAAGCACCATGCTAGAGACTAGGGAAGATAGAAAGATAATTGATACATGGTGCTTGCCTTCATGAAATTCATGAGTCTAGTGGTAAGAATGATGGAAGGTATAACACATGCTCAAAGATTTAAGAGTACAATTTAGGGATTAAGGCTGCCCTGTGATTTTTTGGAAGAAGGGACTCCTAGGAGAGGAAATTGCTGCTATGGAGGTCATCACCTCTGCCGTTTATAGTCTTAAAGAGTTTCCTTCAAGCATGGAGAGATTAAGTGATCTTGTTCAGAGTCACACAGTCAGGATGCATCAGAGGTGAGATTTAAATTCAAGTGCCCCTGTCTTTTGGACAAAATAGTGAAGAATAGAATCAATGTCCCAAGTGTTTTGCCAAGGCCAAAGAAACAAAGGCATTTTTTTTCAACTGGAAGGGTGAGGGGGAGCTACCTACAGGAGATGACGTTTGAATTGGGCCTTGAGAAGTGGATATGGTTTCAAAAGATGAAAGTGGATGCCACTTGGGGTGAACTGGAGAGAAAATCATGACAAGAGAAAAGATGCAGTCTTTGGAAAGTGGAAGAAATTGAATACCGAGCTCCTTTAAGAGTTAATACACGTGAACAATTTAGTGCACAATAGTAGGATTCAGTTCCTGTACCATCATTAACATTCAGATTTTTTAGGCACATCTGAATTGTATTTAAATATATACTGGTATATACGGACATTATTACTAGATATTTTCCAATTTTTTCCTTAACTGTTGTTTTCTTTTTGATAGATATCTATGATCCTTCAAATTTGTCACCTAATCACTTAAATTGATATTGCCTGTCCTTCCCTTGAGGTTCTACCCAACCCCCACCAATTAACACTTGTTGCTAATGTTTATTCTTCATTCTCAAAGAAGATCAATGACATCAGTAGGCAGATGTCTTGACTTGCAAGTGACTGGGATTTAAGTGAGACAGGGCTGTGCAAAGCAATTAGTCTCACTTTCTCCTCCAGGGTCACCAGAGTCCAGTGGCAAAACATAGGTCAGGACAACTGGTAATAGTCTGAATTGCAGTGGGACACTTTGGTCTTTTTAAGCTAAGATCTTTTCCCAGGTTTCATTTGTTTCTGAGTCAATGTCCATTTACTGATTAAAGGTTAGGTAAGAATTGAGGCAAAATGTGATTTAGTTTGACTTCACAAAAGAATCAGTCTGGGAGGGAAGACTCTCAGAATTTATGGCCACATTAGAAAAAAAATGCTATTTCCACTCACTCTGGGCCATCAAAACCCAAACAATGAATAAATGAAGCTGGGATGGACCTATTATTACCTGGTCAGTAAGAACCAGAGTGATTTTTGTTTAAAGACATAGTCAAGTAACTCCATTTGAGTCTCAGTGGGCTTTATCAAACCAGGTTAACTAGAGCTATATTTTAAGAAAGCATAAGTGCAAACTATATGAGACAAAGGAGTTAATTGTTTCAGTTTTCTAAACAATGATAGGATAAATAAATATGAAAGAAAAACAAATCTATCTCCCTAACCCCAAGCTATCTTGTGAAGTATGTCACAAAAGTTTCTATTCCTTTGTGCAGAGCACACATATGTACGGGTATGACTCCCTACATAGAGAGAGGGAGAGGAAAAAGAGTAAGAGGAGGAGGAGAAGTAAGAGAAGGAGGAGAGAGGAATGAAGGTAAGGAGGAAGAGCAACATTGCTCAAATGGAACTGAGTAATTGGGTCCCAAGGAGGCTGCTACTACTTCTCACAGATTGTTGTTCTTCCTTCTTTCTTGAGGAGGACCAATGACAACAGGAGTAAGATGGCTTGACTTGCAAGTGACTGGGATTTGAGTGAGGCAGGGCTATGCAAAGTAATCATCCTCACTCTGTCCTCCAGGGTCATTGGAATCCAATGGCAAGACAAAGGTCCAATTGACAATTAAAAATTTGCCAAAATAGGGAGTCCCAGAAAAAAAATGCAGAGTACTATACCCTTGAAGAATTTAGTATAATGTTCCCCTTAAGTTTCAAAGTCAAATTTTCATATACCGCCTTTCCAAGTGATTATTGAGCTAGGCAACTGGATTTTCAATATTTTCCCTGGCTGATATAATTTAATAGTTATTTGTCCAGGAAAATCAACTGCTGCATTTTCCATTTCTAGTCAAACATATTGGGAGTTATGTTTGGGTTTGGAATATATTACTTTATAGGCTCAGAGAATGATTTCCCAATTTCTTTGACCTTCAGTTGAGGAGTATTCATCTAAATCAGACTTGGCAATCATTTTCCCAAGTCAGGAGGTTCACAAAAATTATCAGTGGGTAGGAGGCTGCTCCTTGTTCTTGTATCTCCAGCACTTGACGTGGTGGCACAGTGGGCACTAAATACATGCTTGTGATTGATTGATTCTTTCTCACACATGTTTTCAAAAGCCAGCCCTCCTTCCACATAATCTGTTTTCTTAATATGTGACATTAATTGCATCCTTTCCTCATTCTTTGTTATGTATTTTTGTGTTATTAAGGAGAGAAAATATAAGCATCTTTTGCACTTTGTAAAAAAAAAAAACAAGTTGAAAATTTACAGCAATGGGCTCCTTCCTATTTTCCTCACCTTTTAATTGAATATTCTGGGCAGTTTCCTCAATTTACCACATTAGGTTCTCCAAGATCCCCTTCCACTCAGACGCAAGACAGATTCAAATGGAAGCCAAAGAAATAAAGCTTGGGTATATTTCTTCCCCTGATTCTCGACTTGACCACAGCATTCATTTTCCTGCTCAAGCTTTAGCCCATTTTTATTGACTGACTTTGGGCACACACATTATTTCATGACATGTCCTTGATGAACATGCCAGAGAGTTAGTTAACAAATAACTTACTGACTTTCCTAACCACGGAAGCACTAGAGAAAATAAATAAGCAACAGAGTGCTGGCCCTTGAAGTATCAGTTTAGTGGTGCGGACAAAGCCCAGTGGATCAAAATCAAGGAATCAGGGAATACAAAATGAGAGCACACATTGGCCATGTAAGAATGAAGATGAATAGGAGAGTGATCTGGATGAAGTTGAGTCAATCAAAGCAGGCTCCCAGGTGAGATCTGAATGAAATCTTGACAGAGGCAATGGATGAATATTGGCTGAGCAGAGGGATGAGGGTATTCTAGAGAGAGAGGCAATAATATGAGCACAAGAACACAGGAGATACCAGTTTTGAGATAGAGCAAGCAGACTGGTCTCCTTGGAGCAAAGGGATTGAGTTAGGGGAAAATGAGACTTAAGTTTATAGAAGTACTAATTCAATTCAACATTAATTAAGTGCCTAATAAACACAAGACATTCTGATAGTCACTGACAATAGTATATAAGCTTGAAATCACTCTACTTTTGATTAATTTGAAATCTATTTGGAAGGGAGGGAAGAGATATATGTGCAAATAACTATAAGACAAAAGAGAATGCCATAAGCATAAGGGAGAGATCAAGGCAAAGGGTGATGAGAAATTTAAAGACTGGAAGGAATTAAGGAGATACCAGTATCTTAGATAAGGAAAAATGCTCTTCTGGTTTTCAAAAAAAAGACCAAAAAAAGGGAATCTGATAAACTTGACTTTAAGCCCTACCATAATTCTAGAATATATTAATAATGAGCTTTTGGACATTTAGAAATGGAATGACATTTTCAATAACAAATTGTGCCAAACCAAATTCATTTCTTTTTTTTTTTTTTTGCCAGGACTAGACTGGTAGATTGGGGGATTCAACAAATCTAAAACAATGATAGCAATAGATTTATACAATGTTTGTGGATTTATAAAGTATCTTTATTAAAACAATCTCATGTAGTAGGTAGTTTAAGTATTATTGCGGCCATTTCATAGAAAAAAGCAGACTCAGAAAGATTAAATTCCTTTTGTAGGATGACGAAATCTTTATGGAGGTAACTGACAGCATAGACAACAGGAAGGTTAAATGCATTTTTAGTAGTCAAGAGGTGATGCTAACTTAAAGATCACCTACTGGAGGACTCCAGAGATTTTCCTTAATGCTATTCCATTCAACATTTTTACCAATGACTTTGCTGTAGGCAGATAAAATGCTTAGCAAATTTTCAGATGACACTAAATTGTAAGGGGTAACCAATACATTGGGTGACAGAGTTAAGATTCCAAAGATCTTCACAGTTTAGTCCATGGACCAACAATAGGATTCTACATTTAGAGCTGAAAAGGACCTCAGAAGCCCCATGTTTCAATTGCTTCATTTTACAGAGGAGGAAACTGAGTCCCAGTGTAGTAGAATAAGCTATGAAGTCACATAGGAGTAAACATCAGAAGCAGGATATGAATCTAGTTCCTCAAACCCTATAGCTTATTTTCTTTGCAAGAAATTCAGTGGATATAAATATAAAAACGTATATTTAAGTTGAAAAATAAACTTCAGAAATACCAAATAAAGGCGTTATGGTTAAACAATAGTTCATCTGAAGAAATCTAGAAACTCTGGTATCCTGGAAGTTTAACATGTATCTATAATACAATATGGAAGTCAAACAATTTAGTGGGATCCCAGGTAACATGCAGCATTTTGGACCAAATATGGGAGATGATCATCTACTATACCTTCTGCCTGTTCAGGGATATCTGGAGCATTGTGTTCAATTCTACCACTGTTTGCAAACTGGAAAGCATCCAGAGGATCACAACTAGGATGGTGAAAGAGTTTGGGATCTTGCCATAAGATCATTCAAGGGAAATGGGAATGTTGAGCTTAGAGAAGAGAAATCATAGGAAGAACATGAGAACTGTCTTCACAAATTTTAATTTGTTCCTTTGGACACTACAGAGCACAACTAGGATCAATGGTAGCTGTGTCAGAAAGGCAGATTTTGGCTCAAACAAAAATACCTCAGCAATGAAGATTATCCCAAAATGGAATGGGCTGCCTCAATGATAATAAGTGCCTCTTCTAGAGGTCTGTG
>JAQQSU010006366.1:0-2500 GCA_028627135.1 Pseudochirops cupreus | reverse complement strand
CACTGGCTTTTTTGGACCTCTTTTTGCCATTTGAGTTAGTCTATTTTTTAAGGTGTTACTTTCTTTAGTGTATTTTTGGGTCTCCTTTAGCTCAATTGCTCTCTGCTCTGACAGTCTCATCATATTGGTGCCAGACTAAGCTTGGACACTCAATTAGCATTAGCTGTACAGTGCCTCAGAACTCCCAAGCTTAAGAGATAGAACAGCTTTAGCCTCCCAGGTAGCAAGGACTACAGGAATGCACCATCATGTCCTGATACAGAACCCTTTAAAACACAAACACACACACACACACACACACAATAAATTCCAAGTCTATATCCATAATTGTAAGTATTAATTTTCATATTGTATATCAGAAGTTGGGTAAAATACTTAATCATACCTCTGTAATCATGATCAATTGTTGCTTTTGTCAGAGTTCCTAAGTCTTTCAAAGTTTATTTTTTCTCTTTACAATGTTATTTTACTTGTATAAATTATTCTCCTTTGAAATCAACTGTAAATTTAAGTAAAGCATTTGTTAGGTAGACAGTCCATACATTTTATCCTTGTGGCAATATGAGGTACTGGAGAATTTAGTATTAATTCAAGCTTTGTGTAAATCTGCAATAATTAGGGGAAAACATTCTTATTGCAGATTTTTAGTACAAGAAATCCAGAGAAAAATGATATATGGGATGGCAATAGAAAATGATGATCAAATTTAGCCAGATTTGATTTGCTAAAACAGGTCATTGTAATGATGACCTATAGTTTCCAGAGGGCCAGGGATGAAACATACTCTCCTCCCATCAAGGAATTAATGGATTCAATGTGCAGAAAAAAAATTTTTTAAGTGGTCAAAGGGAGAAACTTTTTTTTTCCTGACTATACATATTTATTTTAAAATTTGTATTTTTCTCTCTTTTTATAGGTGTATGTGTGGAATGAGGAGAGAGAATGAAATAAAAGCTGTATTTTGAAAAAAGAAGTGATATTTTATGAGCCTGCTTGGCTATCCCTGGAAATAGTGTGATTTTTGATTGACTTCTTGTTAATATAAGCACACCTTTACCAGCAACCACACTAACATATCCAGGTTGGCTGCTAGCACAGGTTCTTAGATCTGCTTTACTAGGAAAGCTACCTGTTCAAGGGGTCAACAATCTTTTAAGTTACATTCATTAGTTTAGGGGAAAACTCAGCACCCAGAACTTCAGAGAAAATCTAAAGAAAATAGAGAAAATACAAGCAGAGAAATAAAGACCAACAGACAGGGCTTCTAAATGTCTGAGAAATTAGCACAGATCAATAATCAGATCCAACTGCCTGACCAAGGCAATACATACATAGTAAGTAGAGAGAAAAGCACCAACATCTGGGTTTTTCAAAGCCAGGGGGCTCCTTAACTGCCACCCAGATTCTCATCTGGTCAAATCACATGAACATTCTTCCAATGAGTGAGCTCCAAAGCAAAATGCTAACCTCAGAGTACATATACCATTTTTTAGAGCCACGGGGCATCACAACCCTTGTGACTCAGTCCCTAATTAGAAATTAACAAAAAATGTGAAAGCTTTCCTCTAAGCAAGCCTCCCCTAAGCAAACTTTACTTAATGGGCTCTACCTGAGGTCTATTAATGGGCAGAGAAGATCTTATATTCCATTAACATTACACCACCTCTCCCTTTAAGTTGCATTGCCATTGGTCTTCAATGACTCTGGAAGGGTGAGGCCAACAACTCTGTGCAAATCTGCCTCATTTAAATCTAAATCCTAAGGAAATCAAGACATCACATATCATTGGTGTTTTTTGGTAACAGTGGATCATCATAATCATCAACAACAACAACCTCAAACCCTTAGACTCAGACAAAGAGTGAGGAATGGGTCATGTGACTGGAATGAGATGTGTGGCAGCTTTCTGTTATGAACTAGTTTGGTCTTTCATTCAAAATTGTCAGATACAACAGCTTAGAATGCATAAGATATTGGTGGAGGAGAGCTATATTATGAACAAGGATAAATGCCAAAGATCTAAGAAAACTTGACACAGGATGAAGGGCATAAGTTTGCACAAGACTTTTGCTCTTTCTTTAGCTATTTCCTCCCTGGTGTTGCTAGTGGAATGTAAGTTCCATGAGGGTAGGGGATGTCTCTGTTTTCTGTTTGTTTCTCTACAATGTAGCACACTGTCTGGAATATGGTGGGCACTTAATAAATGCTTACTGATTCCTGGCCTTGAGAAGGGAACCATTTCTGTCCCTCTCCTCTGGTGAGCAGAGGAGGACAAGCACTGCCCTTTTTTTTGGTTGATTGGGTAGTCTTGCATCAAGGTATATGCAGTGGGAACAGATTCATCATCTAATTTGATTCTCTTTAGAAAATACTTTCCCCTCCATAAACTCAGAATCTTTTCGCCAGTGGAAAATAGAACACTTAGCAGACTGAGGAGCAGTGAATAAAAACATGATTTGCATGAGAAAAGAAAGAAAATTAATAAGTATTAGCAAGCATG
>JAQQSU010006365.1:0-13539 GCA_028627135.1 Pseudochirops cupreus | reverse complement strand
GGGGGGAAGACATAGGAGAGAATAGACTCGGGGAGGGGGGATACACTGGGATGGCTGTTTTGGGGTGGTGGGTAGGGGAAAGATGGGGAGAAAATATGTAACTCAAAATCTTGTGGAAATGACTGATGCAAACTAAAATAAAATTTAAAAAAAATGCGTTCCTATGAGTGACTCATGATCCTTGATATATAAGTATTTTTTTTCTGCTCTCATCACATGGTTCTCAACATCTAGTAGAGTTCATAAGTTCTTCTGGACTTGCTTTATATGTGTATACATGTAGATCTATACACATGATATACATATGATAGGTATATGTAGATGTATATCATATGTACCCAGATGCCCATTCAGTTTAGTAATCATAGAATCATAAAATCTTTTTTTTGCTTTTTGGAGGGCAGTTGGGGTTAAGTGACTTGCCCAAGGTCACATGGCTAGTTTTTTGTGTTAAGTGTCTGAGGCCGGATTTGAACTCAGGTCCTTCTGACTCCAGGGCCAGTGCTCTATTCACTGCACCACCTAGCCGCCCCGTGAGAATTATAAAATCTTAATGCTTCATAAGGAGATCATATAATCCAATTTTCTCATTTTAGAGATAAAGAAACTGAGATTCTAAGAGGTTACATGGATTACCTTGATCAAATGGTAAAGAGCATAGCTAGGATTAGAACACAGACTATAGGCCCTACCTGGCCCCCACTAGTTTAGGGCTCTTTGTTAGGGCATCATCCTGTTTCCCTTTTACTATGATTCAAAAAGATGCATATTAGTTAATGCAGACTCAGTATGCTATATAAGCATACTTCAAATCATCTTGGGTAAAAGATGGCCAAGCCAAACATTTATCTTTTAATAGTTCAAGGTTCTTTTTCATTTAATATCTCCGCAAGGTCCTATTGACCCTTTCGCAAAATGGTTCTACCTTCAGAATCTCCAGAACTTGATCAAGATTCCTAGGATGAATAAGTTGACCCCATACCAATATGTCCTTATCTTAAACGAAAGCAATCTCTCTTCTCAACTTCATGTACTACTGCTAATGGTCTGACATAAATTTTTAAATCAGTCAATTATCCTCTCACACAAAAAAGGAATAAATTCTTACTATGTAAAACTCAATACCTCAGTTCCCAGAATATTGTACCCAAAATGGGGGTCTTAAGGGTTTGGATAACAAGGGAATAATAGAAAACAGCATGAGAACTCATAAAAATCTTCATTTTTTCAACCCATACCTTCTGCATGTTATATTCTGCTATAACAAAAACTATACTGAATCAAATAATCAACAAATATTTATTGAGCACTTAATATATGTAAGACATAATATAGGAAATTATGCTAGAAAGAGCAGTGAAGTGGAATTAAAAGCCCCTGTATTTCTTGCCTTTTTTGTCTGCTTAATTTAGATTTACTGGTGGTACAATAGGAAAATATCTCTTGTATCCATCCATCTATTTCTTTCCATTCCCAATTCTCCTATCCAGGTTCTTATGTTTGCACACTTGGATTTTTGCAGTAATGCTCTAGCTTTCCTCAGTTTCTGCAACGGGGATAATGAAACTTGCATCTTCTTCCTCACTTGGTACACTACTTTGTCGACTATGAAACTATGTAAATGTAAGCTATTATCAATATTATTAACATAAGATTCCTTAGTAAGAAATGGCACCACCAAATATTTTTCAGTCTATAATGTAATTCTCAGAAAAGACAACAACAAAATCCCAAAGCAATGTAGACCTGTGAGAGGTCATATAGTTCAGTCCCTTGTTTTTAAGAGTTACTGCTAAACTTTGAGTAAGGGAGGAGGGGAGTTGCAAAGGAGCACATTTCAGCTTCATATAAAGAAAAACCTGCTAACAAGATTTATCCAAAAGCAGACTTGGCTACATCAAGAGATATTGAATTTTTCTTCAATGGAAATTTTAAAGGGTAGTATTGTGGGGCAGCTAGGTAGAGCAGCAGATAATGTACCAGGTCTAGAGTCAGGAAGATTCATCTTTCTGAATTCAAATCTGACCTCAGACACTTATAAGCTGTATGACTTTGGGCGAGTCATTTAACCCTGTTTACCTCAGTTTTCTTATCTGTAAAATGAGCTGGAGAAGGAAGTGGCAAATCACTCTAGTATCTTCACAAAGAAAACTCCAAATGGAGTCACAAAGAGGCAGACAAAACCGAAAATGACTGAACAATATGGATGACTATTTGTCAGAGAAATCATAGAAGGCATTTTTGCTCATGCATGGATTTGGATTAGCTGGCTTCTAGGATTCTGGGAAACTACAGATATGTGCTTATCCTACCCAAGGAATGTGATATCCTCACTTCTTTTGATAACTCATTCAAATGGATATTAACCCTTACCCTCAAAAAGTTCTTTGAGTGCTGGATGTGAAGTCAAGAAGACTGAATTTTAGTCCTGTCTCAGACATTTAATAGTTTGGTGACCCTAGGCAAGTCATTTAACTTCTTAGCCTCAGTATCCTTACAAATGGGGATAATAATCACATCTAACTCATAGAGTCCATATAAGGATCAAATGAGGTAACATGTGTAAAGTACTTTGCAAATCTTAAAGGTGTCGTATACTTACTACCTATTATTTTATAATTAGAAAAAGCACAAAGTTGAGTGAATGGCAATGCTTAACATTAAAGCAAAGTATAATGAAGTACTTAGATTGTTTCTCTTTTTGTTTTGTTATAAAGGATTCTGTGATTTTTTAAAAAGCATCCTCTCTGTTTCTCAGGCAAACCTGTCAAAATTGTAAATGACCATCACCAGATGAAAAGAATCAGAAGGAAAGGGGAAAATTGCAAAGGGGAAAAAAAAAGGAGAAATAAAAGAGAAACATCACAAATGACTGGAATGAGATAAAAAAAACCAGGTTTTATATTACTAGAAGTAAAGAAATCCTAAGTCTTCCTCTCAAGTAGCTTCTTCCACTTCCAGGCAAAGCTAATTTACAGAAATGAGAAAATGAAGGGGAACAAGCCCAGAAAAGCATCTAGGTATCTTCCTAGCAAGTCAGAGAATGATTATTCTTAAAGAGAAATAAGCTTAAAAAAACAAACAAACAAACAAACACCAAGCTATGAAGAAAAAATTAAGGATTCAGTTCAAGTTAGGTAAATTTCAAGAGGAGGTACTCAACAAGACTGCTATGGATTTTCAAGGGGTAAAAGGCTCAGATTAGGCATAGCTGGAAGTCAGTTAAGAAATGATGCCTATTATCAAAGACATTCCTTTGTATCATAAATCAATTTAAAGAACCCCAATATTTAACCATTTGTGTGTGACTGTTGCCTAAGTTTAACTGTAAAGAGAGATGTTTGTCCATCCCTCTTTCCCACCCCCCAGTCACCTGAGCCTCCCTTCTAAGGTTATCTTCATTCTTTGTAGATTTTGAGAGTCAGACAATTTTTTTTTTAACGTTTTAATGTCTCCCCCATTAGAATGTAAGTACCTTGAGGGCAGAGACTGTTTTTTGCTTCTTTGTATCCTCTGAGCTTAGCACAATGCTTGGCATGCAGCAGATGCATAATAAATGCTTGTTGACTGATAAAAAGTAAATCTTTCGATCTCAGCAGTTGAACCTTACCAAATGGACCTCATGGCCATGACTTGGGCAAGTCACTTAAGCCATCTGGTCTTCAGTTGCCCCACCTGTGAAATAAGGGCATGGAAAGTCCCTTACAATTCTAGATCTACAATCCTATGATTGGCTCTTGTCTCTTTGTGATAAACTTTGAAAATTGCAAGTACTATTGCTAAAGGAAGAAAATTTAAAAAACACTTAGATAAGGAAACTATAAGAACACCGCCCCAGAGGGAACAGTTTTATTAAACCAACATTGTAAATGACAATTAGAAGTCCCCTATGTGCCCAGAGGCTAAAAGAATTTCCACTTGGTCGAAGAGAAAGCACAGAATGACCCCAAACAAAATTTAACAGTTTTTTGCTATTCTCATTTCCTTACATTGAGTGCACATTAGAGTTTATTTGGGGATGGATTCTAAGCGCACATGGGTTTTGATATAAAGCTTTGTTTTCTTAGACAAGTAATGTAAGTAGGAGCCTCGGGAGCAAGTTAAGGAGGAATTGATTTGATAAGTATAGCTGGGCAATGAAAATACACATAAGCCTGTTTTTATGCAAACCTACATTTACCTACAAAATACTTAGTAAGCAATAAAGGCAATGCAAAAACAAAAGATATTGATTTTTAAAATCTATTTTAAACATGCTTATTAAGTCCTGAACTTGGAGACTTACACTTTGTAGTCACCCAAATAAGCAGAGTGCTTATCAACCCTCCTAATACATGTTGCAAGTATGATCCAGATAAGAAGACATTTTTCAGTACCTGGTCTCTTCATTAACAATTTGAGTTGGTTTTGCATCGGTAACCTGGAAGCTTTTAATATTCTGGTCCAAGTCCTCTGCATTCTCCTTTTAGAAATAATGACATATCTGAGGTACTCACTTATGCACACAGATGCTGAGTTTGTCATATCAATGTGTTGCCATGGAGAAGGCTGCAAATCAGCATCCAGGAGGACCACAGGGTTATAAATGACTAAATAAACACCTGCCCATTTGGTAGACACATTAAGTTACTGCATCACTTAAAAGTTATTAGTCATCGATACATTATACAAAGAGGGTAGAATGACGTTAATGCCACTGTAGCAATGACAAGCAGGCTAATTACTATTACACACACCAAATGCGTTGGAGGCTCAGCAGAGTAGGGAGGGGGTGGCGTCTCCACAGCTATTTCAGGATCCTCATGTTCACTTTCACTGTAGCATTCTGCAATGAAAATGGAAGTGCTCAATTGTCTTTTGGATTTGATGTATATGTATGCATATATATATATATATGTATATGTATATGTATATATGTATATGTATATGTATATATGTATGTATATAATCACCTCTGTATCTTCCATAAAGCATCAGCTAAGCTATTTTTCTGGCTAATTTTCTTGAAAAGGTCAACACACACAAAATTCATTTCTCCTGCACAAAATGCCATGCTTAGGGAACTGCCTACTTTGAGGAAAGAGAGACAAAAATGAGAGTGAGTGGGCTGGTTTCATTGTGTTGGGTTTCTTTAAATGGTTTTAAGATCAGGTTAGAATAGGTACCTGCAGCAAATGGATAAGGAGAGGAAGAATCTTTCCATTTCAAAGTTGAAGATTCTATACCCTATTCATTTAAAAGTTTAAATTTTGTTCTTGGTTCCTTCTACTACAGGGTTGCTTGGATGTCATGTATCCCCTTGGGGGTCAGGTGAATCCTTTTGAGAATAATATTTTAAATGCATAAAATAAAATGTATGATATTACAAAAGAAATCAATTACATGAAAATATAGGTAGGAAAAAATTTTTTAAGAGTTTCACAGTCCCCAGGTTAAAAACTAAAACCTAGTGATTACTTAGAAAGGACTAGAGACTCTTAAGCATTTTGAAGCATATAAGCTCTAGGTAGACCCACATGATGAGACCTCCCACTAGCACCATTTCAGTTCCTGGCATCCCTTTATTAATCCATTCTTTCAAAAATTAGCAGCATACCCACCTAGCACATATGCTAAAATACAAGACAGGAAGCCGTAGGATGGAATGTTGTCGGGCTGAGAGCATGACTAGATCAGTAAAAGGGGTGTCTGTCTGAGTTTGAGCTGTCATAACTACAGAAGTAGGAAAATAAAACATTTATACTGGCAATTGCTTTCAGTGCTAATGAAACCTACAGCTACTATGTGGGTGAAGTAAGGGTTACAACATACTTATATCCAGTACAAACTGACCAGTACAACACTCATCTATCTATTTGCTCCTTTCCTTTCTATTTCTCCCTCCCTCTTCCTTTTGCTCTTCCTCTACCCTTCTCTTTCTCTCTAATTTTTAGGTAAGTTCAAGTTCAAATGGGATATGTTCATTTCACCTGCATAAGAGCCCATTCTATTTCCATTACCTAATCACCTCCCACTATAAATACGCATAGGCTTAAAATAAAGCATACCTTCTTCTTTTCCTGTGGATGCAAGACGGATTACAGCTAACCCGAGCTTATTTAACCACCTAAAATTCAAAATAGAAAGCAAAAATGTGATATGATAAACTTTAATGATCATGGAACCCCAATGTCCCAACGCCAAATTGGTACCCCAGCCTCAAACCCCTTCACTGAGTCTTCTTCCCCAAACGTCTGCAGCAAGAGATTACTTCAGTCCTGTTGCTAAAATGAATCCCAAAGGGCAGCTAGGTGGCACAGTGAACAGAGCACCAGCCCTGGAGTCAGGAGGACCAATCTGACCTCTGACACTTGACATTTACTACTTGTGTGACCTTGAGCAAGTCACTTAACCCCAATTGCCTCACTTCCCCCCTCCAAAAAATAAAAAATAAAGTGAATTTCAATTTCTACCCATTATCTGTATGGAATCAGAAAGAGGCAATAATTCAAGAGGATGTTGTTTTGTTTTGTTTTTTTCCAGAAGGGCTGGTAGTTCATGATGTATATATACAACCTTCATATAATTCTACAAAATGGGGACCTATGGCTTTCTCATAACTTTTGTATTCAGGCCATCCTTGATCCTGAACAACTGGGCAATTGACTCTGAGGAGCAATAAAATTGCATAGCTTTCTGAGCATTCTAAATACTAGGGCCAAATATAACTTCCTTTGAAAGTTTCCACTCCAAATACTTTGTCATCACTTCAAGTTCTAAATACTTGACGGGGTTGATCGTCAAAGTTACATCTCCTTGACTACTAATGACTAGATAGTTCTCTTTGGGAAGACTGGGGGTGTACATAATACTTTAAAAAAGATATTTCCACATTTAATTACTAAAAATCTGACTATGACAATTTATGGAATTCCTTAATTTATGAAAGATAGACTTTTTTTTAAAGTTAAATATAATGCAAACATTCAAAGATCCTGTTTCCCATTTACTTTTTAAGTAGAGATGTGTTTCTATGAGGGAACATTCCCCAGCTGCCTCATTTTAAAAATTTCAGCTGGAAATAAAATTATACCTTCTTAGAATAGATGACCTAGATTAAGACCCTAAACCTGATACTTACTACCAGTATGATGCCTTGGGAAAGTCATTTAACTTTTCTACATCAAGGTTTCCAGATCAATAAGAGGAAAAGGTTAGAATACATGATCTCAGAGTTTTCTTCAAGCTCTTAAATCTAAGATTCTATAATAATGCCAGACATGGTCAAACTCAATTATGACTATGCTTATTAACATTCTAGCACTATGTTACACTGGAGTGTATCAAAACATCAGAAAGAAATAAAGAAAAAAAGGAAGGAAGAAAGGAAGGAAAGAAGGAAAGAAGGAAGGAAGGAAGGAAGGAAGGAAGGAAGGAAGGAAGGAAGGAAGGAAGGAAGGAAGGAAAGAAGGAAAGAAGGAAAGAAGGAAGGAAAGAAAGAAACCAAGAGTTTCTATAGTAAGGCAAATAATCTCTGTCTTCCACATCTTATTGTTTTTAACAAGCAGTAGGGTAAAGGTAACCACGGTGGTTTCCATAGAACTACAAACCTCAACAATCAATCAATCAGCAAGCATTTTTTAAGAACTTATCATGAACCAGACACTGTACTAGGATCTATGGGGTACAAATGAAATAATACCAATTGCACAAATTTTATGTTTCAATGAGAACAATCACTCTGATGGACATTTTAAGAGAAAATTGATGCCAACACCAACATGGTGACATGGGACCTTGATCACTTTCTACTTAGGAATAATATGGTAACATGTAATTAACCCACTTAGAAACTCCATAATGGCAAAATCTGAGTTTACTGATAATGTGAGGGTCTTATTTCATTTCATTCAATACAGAACAAACAATTAAAAGTTGAAAAATAAAAATGAATCTCAAATTTTGAGAAGAGTTCACAAAAATAAGGAAGGGGTTTCCCAGTTCATAAAAGCATAGTAATTTACCAGAGCTTCAATAGAAAAAAACGACAATCACCAAGAACAATCTATCTGTCCTCATTTATTGTCATTATTGTTTTTCAGTTATTTTCAATTGTGTCCAATGCTTTGTGACCCCATTAGGGCTTTTTTTTTTTGGCAAATATACTGGAATATTTTGTCATTTTATTCTCCAGCTCATTTTGCAGATGATGTAACTAAGGCAAACAGAGTTGAGGGACTTGCCTAGGATCACACAGCTAATAAATATCTGAGGCTGGATTTGAACTCATATCTTTCTGACTCCAGGTCTGATATTCTAGCCACCACCCCATCTGCACCCTATTCATTATGTATATATAAAGAGAGAGGGTATATTGTAGTCTCAATCACCAATGTACACAAGGCAGTAGCCAATTATAAGACAGACTTTTGATTAGGATCTTTTATGTGACTACTGAGTTTTTGGAACTCACTGACATATCATTCCCTTCACCAAGAATTTTCTAAAATATTAAGGCTATAAGAAAGCATCTATTTGTGGTTAAATGGATGGTTACACAAAAGGACACACAGTTATGGAGAGGGAAGATGACAGATGTTTCCTGGGTGTTTGTTGTACTTTCCTTTGATGTGAATGTGTGTGCTAGCATAGCACGGGTGTTGAGACATCAATGCACAAAATCCAAGCATTCTTATTTCAGACACTCTGGCAGAAAAGCCTGCTTCTGCCCCCAGACTGAGTTTAGAAACTGATTCTTCCCATTGCAATTACTTCCCCATGTAGTTTTAAATTGAGGGTAACTGCAAAACACAAGGGGTTTCTATTAACCTTAAGTATTTTTCCCTCCGGCCTAGGATAGATATGCAGCTACTCAAACAAAACTGTTACCCATGGAGACAAAGCTCTAAAAATGGAAATAACATCTAAAAGTGGTCTCTCTTTCTTGTCAAGTGTATCTGTTCAGATTTTCAGAAATATTTACATTATTTATTCCACATCAATGCTTCAAAAAAGCAGTGACTTTGTCAATATGGTTATCTACTATACTGCTACAAATCACAAATCCCCGACGACCTGGTAAACCTTGATAACAGTGGAAGCTAAAAAGATTCATCATCCCAAGCATGGCAAATCTAGTGATGAGTTTCTCAGGCTTAGCTAAAGTAGGTGTCAGACTAACGCTACTGTCATTGGATCAGTTACTAAAACCTTGGAGCTTAGGTGGTACCTTCTAAGTGTAAGCTTCATTTGCCTAGCATACAAGAAGCCATCATCAACTCTGCATCCTGATGCTACATGCTCTGATGAGGCTCTAGAGGAGAACTATAGTGAAGGGTTTATCAACCAGTTAAAAATCAAAGCACTACAAAAGTAAGCTAGATTCTCTTCGGTCTCAGAATTATCACTGAAATCACTTATTAAATATCACAGACCAAATAGTAGGAGAGATATAAGGGGATAATATAACTACTATATGGACTGGGAAGGCTTATGATTTCAGGATGTTTTACTCCTTTATGGCCTTCCTAGAGGTGAAAAAAAATGCCTTAACAGGCTCCTCAGAGTGAGGGGATAAATGCAGCCACAGTAAGTTTCAGCGCTGCCTTTCTGATTTTCTGTAAATAAATAAAAACTAGAATGTCATTTTAATATGACAGTAAAAAGAGGTTTATAAAATGGTTCTGATGCTTGAGTGTCTTTATGTGGCAGCTGTGTTGTTGGAGATTGGAGGACGGGGCGAATTGGTTCTCCTTTGCCATCTCAACAATATTTCTAATACAGTTTCACAAGACTCAGCAAGACTAGTCCCCCCACTTAAAGCAGGTGCCATACAGTATATGAACCTGATTGTAAAGAAGTGTTTTCAGACATGACTCAAAACTAAATGTGCCTTTATTTGCACATGACAACTGTTCTTTATTATATGCTTGAAAACTACAAAATAGAGATCAACAGCTTCATGTACATTACTCTTTTTCTGTTCTGCTAAGTATGTCAAAATGCCTATTTTATTTTTATGTTTGTTAAGGTTAGAGTAAAAATAAGTTGGAAAACAAAGAAAAAAGAAAGAAAACCAGTTGTTGCTAGAGACTACAATGCTAGAGCCAAACGTTAAGCCCTTAGTTCATAACAAGCAGATGTTGGGTGTTTTTTTAAACCTTAAAACGTGCTTGCTTCTTCATATTTTTTAATTTGGTAAACATGAGGAAATGCAACATTCTTCTAAAAAATCATTAACTTACATTCCTTTAGCAATTTTTTTTTAATTTGGTAAATGTGATGGAATCTTTGAAGCATTTTCCTTTGCTTTGGAACAAATACATTATGGGAGAAATATGATCGTTTTCTTAAATGGCACATATAATTTCCACTGGCCACAATAGTCTTTGATCTAAAGTGTTTGGGGGGGCACTTTTGCTCTTTTAATTAATAAACATCCCTTGCCTCTGATCTTGCTAAAGCATTGCCAGGGACTTGTTTATCTGATTGGCCAACTGACACCCATTGTCACATGGAAGAGAGATTTTTTTTTTTTGAAGGAATAAGACAGTATGGGTCAATTTGAAAGTGGGGATAAGGAAGTTGGGGATGTGGAGCTTTGTCTAGCAGATGAAAATATTCACTAATACATGCAGAATGTTTTATTGTTCCTAAATCCTTTATGGACAGGGGAGCTCAAAATAACCCTATGAGAGAAGAAGGGCAATTATTATTATTCTAATATGGCCAATGTGGTCAAATGTGGGAGGCATCATGGGGAGATCACGGATATTGAGGATGAAAACTAGTGTTAGAGGGAACCAAAAGCAATTCTCATCTATTTCATCATTTTGTCCAGGGCTGGCCCTCACTATTACAGAATACCTACTACCTTCAGATACACAGAATATGTTCCCTCATACAGCAGAATCTAGTCAATGATACTTAAGATTTCTTCCACAAATTAAAAACACTTTAACATTCCAGCCTTCTTTACGACTCCTGCTTTTACTTTGCTTAGTAGAAAAGAAATAAAATCGTCTCCTTCAAATGCCGAACAAATTGTGGTACCTTAATCTAATGGAATACCACCAACCAAACGAGAAATATAAATAATTCAGAGAAATGAAGAGACACATAAATTGATTCAGATGTTTAAAAAAAAATGAAGACAGAATGGGCACAATGGCTACAAAGTAAACAATAAAAGCAGGGTTTTTAAAAAACTGGTTGCTCTGTAACTATAATGACCAGACCTGAACACAGAAAAGCATTGGTAAATGCACTAACCTCCTTCCACCGCACAAGTGGGGGAATATGGGCGTGGAGAATCAGTTTACTGTCAGATAAGAACAAAGGTCTGGCCAGTTTCACTGAACTGTTTTTAATTTTAGATATTTTTTTCTCATTTTACTCTTTGCTACAAGGTAGGCAAAGAGAGTAAGAATTTATTGGAAACAATGTGATATAAAAACAAAGACATACATAAATTTGTTTAATAATAACTGTCCTAATTTTTTTTTAAATTTCTGTGCTTTGGTTTTAAACTATTGATTTATCATTTTTTCAGAGTACTACATGCTTGCTAAACAAGACCAAAAAAAACTAGGCTGAGAGCATTCTTTATCCTGTATTAGGCAAGATCATAAAATCAATCATTGATTTGGATGAAGAAGAAACCTTAGATCTCATCAGTCCAACCACACCTCCTCTTTTTCTAGACAAAGAAACTTGATTTTCAGAGAAGTTAAAGTCCTTACCCAAGGTCAAAAGGTAATAAGTAGCCAAGTGGGGGTTTAGTTCTAAGCTTGGCTATTTCATCCCATGCTTTGTTCCTTCTAGAACAAGAGAATCCTTTGTACTAAGGAGCTATGGTGCTCCTCACCTGAAGAGTGCTGATCCATCGATTACTGCTGAGGGAGGCAACAATCAGAAAGTATGTGACTTGGGTTCAGTATACTGACAACTAAATGTTGCTGGTAAGTAAGAGGATATAAGCCAAGTCTTTACTACTTTCCCTTATAGATATTTCACAGGAAGGTGGGGACAGTGTAAGAAGAGACCATAGGGGAAGGTCATAGAAACATAGGATGTTCAGAGTTAGCAGGTACCTCTCAGAGCTTTTTCAACTATGGGTCACAACCCCATATGGGGTCATGAAAAATCTGGCAACAGCATAAAGTTTCTGAACATGCAATGACTAAAAAAATTCAAAATCAAACATGTAATGAATCTGAGGTGTTTCTGATACGATTGCCCACGGTGAGTTTCACAACTTCACTGCTGCTTTGGTTCTGAACACAAAGCATGTGCACTTTGCACTGTGTATGCCCTCAGGCTGCCAAAAATCGAAAAGGGGTCACAAGTGGAAAAAATTTAAGAAGACCTTACCAGAACAAGATTCCTCTCGATAAACCCCCTCTCATGAGGGGAAGCCCAGCTCAAACTAGAAAACTGATTGCTAAATTTATACCTCAGAAATCTGCAAAGGCTACATATTGGGGCTTGATTTATTGTTTTTTTAATTAGACTTAAGAAAGTGGTAGAGAAAATACTATTAATGAAAATTAAACTTGGAAGTTTATGCCATGGCATTTTTTTTTTTTAGTCTAGTATCATTTAATCTTTGTAGTATCAGGAGAGAGCTAGGAAGGCTGCTAGAACTTTCATGGATCTCATGACAATCTTATGGGAAGATATGGGGAAAAGTGACCAAGAAGAAGCAAGCATGAATGGGATGGATTGTGAACCACATCACTGGAGGGAACAACTGGAGGGAATAAGACTCCATCTGAGTCTTATCATTTAACGAAAACTAGATTTAATGAGGAGGCTACATGCACCAGAAGCGTGCTCAAGCACATGCACACACGTGAAGCAAATTCTAAACCTCATATTTTAGTTCATAATCACTAAGTCCTGTACCTTCCCAGGTATAGAAATGCATAGTGAAAAGAAGCATTAATAAAAACAAATAAAAAAAGAATGACGACTGCTAAGAAATTCTGAAAAGTATAATAACAGTTATTATATTATCTGAATTGTCTATTTGGTCTTTTTAGTTTATCAACATTTTTAAGATTCTGACCTGTGCAGTGTAAAAGATGACGGCAACCAGCCCAATCCAGCTGTGCAGACTGTACATATTGGGAATGTTCTTGGCGTTGTGGAAGTCAAAAACAGCTACCAAACCAATAATTGCAAGGATCAGAGCAACGGCATTTAACCCAGCATGAATGTATTTCATCAGGAGCTTGCTGCATTTCCAGGTCCAGGGCAATCGATAGACAATAATTGCTTATGATTTCTTTTCCATGTTTGTCTTCTCATGCTTCTTGTGCTGGAGTGTCAAACTTTCTTTTCAGTTCTGGTTTTTTCAGCAGGAATGTTTGAAAGTCCTCCACCTCATTGAATGACCATATTTTCCCCTGGAATACGATGCTCAGTTTTGCTGGGTAGGTGATTCTTTGTTTTAATCCAAGCTCCCTTGATCTCCGGAATATCATACTCCAGGCCCTTCGATCCCTTAATGTAGAAGCTGCCAGATCCTGGGTAATCCTAATTGTGTTTCCACAATAT
>JAQQSU010006364.1:0-13539 GCA_028627135.1 Pseudochirops cupreus | reverse complement strand
TGGTTTTGAAAATCTTTCTTCAGCTCATCTCTAGCTTTAAGGCATTCTTCATGTTTATTGGAGGCCCCTGGTGGGGGTGCTCTGGCTGCGCTCTCCTCCTCCCTCTCTCTCCCATGATCTTTCTTTTCCCCAAAGAAGGAATCTAGGGTTTGGGAGCTGTTCTTACTTTGCTTCTTATGCTTATTCTTACTCATGGTTGTTCAGCCCGTGATTTTTTTTTTAAATCTCTGTGGGGCTCTGCTTCCAGAAGGGAAAGCTCTGTCCCAAATCACTGGGGTCCTCCCGGCTGCCGTAGCTCTCAGGAAGATGCTGGGAGTCTTCCTAATTACTTCTGGCTGACTGGATAATGAAGACTCCAAGATGGAGGCCCAAGATGGCGATCCGGATCCAGGCCACTCAACTCGAGAGCACTGGCCTGAGAACAATCGCTAAGCCCCCCTGCTGTCTGCAGGCCGCGGGAGGGAAGCTACAAAGCAGAGGTGGGTGCAAAACCTCTGCCTTTCGCTTTTCTGCTCTGGAGGCCTTTCACAGGACTGCTCATCTCCCCCTTTAGCAATCCCCACTCACAGCTGCTGCTAATCCGCCCACCTGAGAGGCTCCTCAGCTCCTTCCATCCAGTCGCCCCTGGGGCACAGCTGTGGCTTCAGGGCAGGCTGGTTTCTGTTCGCAGTGCTGATATGGTTCCTCGTAGCTGAGCTGACTTTAGTGGGAAGTATCTTTGTGTGCGTTTTGGAGTTCTAGGATTGGTTTAGAGTCCTGTTTTATGGGTATTTTGGGGTGGCTATGTGAGAGCTGTGATATGTTGCTGCTGCTATGCCGCCATCTTGGCTCCGCCCCTAACCTAAGTACTTCTTAATAGAAACCCACTTTCCTCAGGACTTGTCCTACTGAAAACAACACCAGCCCCTCAGGGTCAAAAGAAGCTGCTAATAATGCAAGGATCTAAGACAACTCCAAATGAGTCATAATGAAAAATGCTATCCACATCCAGAAAAAAAACTACGGAGTCTAAATGCAGATTGAAGCATATTATCTTGGTTTTTTTGTTTCTTCTTTCTCACGGCTTCTCTCATTGGTTCTAATTCTTCTTTACAACATGACTAATGTGAAAATGTTTACTATGAATGTATATGTAGAGCCTGTATCAGACTGCATACTGTCTTCGGAGAAGGGAGGGATGGGGAGAAAATATGAAACTCAAAATCGTATGGAAGTAAATGGTGAAAATGAAAAAAAATTAATTTTAAAAAATAAAAATAAGTGAGTGGAAAGCATATGAAAAGAAAAATTTGAAAAACCATTTATATAGGGGCAGCTAGGTGGCACAATGAATAGAGCGCTGGCCCCAGAGTCAGGAGGACCTGAGTTCAAATCCAGCCTCAGACACTTAACGCAAAAAAACTAGCCGTGTGACCCTGGGCAAGTTACTTAACCCCAATTGTCCTGCCTTCCCCCCTCCAAAAAAAAAAAAGTAAAACCATTTATACATGTTTCATTTATTGTGTAACAGAGTTAGAATCATGGTGATTACATTATTTTCCAAATAAACACACAAAATGCAAGTTAAAAAAAGAAAAGCTGCCAAGCCCAGAACGATTAGGTGGTTCTGAGAAACGTTCCTATTTACATCATTTTTACTCCAGCTTTCCCCCACCATGCACATGCACACACATACCTACCTCTAGCTGGACTCCTGGCCTGATTGTCCGCCCATTATTAGGGAGCTGCTGATAGGCAAGGCAGAGGCACAGCTGCCCATCTAATTCATATAAACCGGCAGGGCCATTCAGCACTTTGGTAACTATCCCCTGAAGAGAGGGCAGGTAGTTTAGTTAGACTCTCTCATTTCTCCTGCTCCCTGCTTCCTCAAGGAACTCAGCTGTCATATCCTTCCCTATACCCCGCTCCCCCCACTGGAGACACAAGCATCTTGCCTTCCTGGACCCCCCAAGTTTCTGGCTCTCCAGCCCTCTGGCTCTTTTCTCACCTGGTATGACAACATCCTGACCGTCCTGGTGGAGTTACAATGCTGCTGGGAGCTGCTAGGTACAGGGAGTGGGTTAGGGACAGTCTCTGAAATAAGTTCTTCCACATTAAACTCCTGTATATGCTCAGGATCTAGGGACATCAAGTCAGAAGAGGGGGTAGTTGTCCAGATACGACGAGAAAAACCGCGGATTGTAGATATCTGCAGATTTGTCAGCACATATGAACAGCTGGGCCGAAGAGCATGGTGCCACACCAACTGGTTAGGGATCTGGGGAGGGCAAGACAGCTCTCAATGGAGTTTCCCCCTTGCTAGGAGCACCACCTCACCAGATCTTGAACCAAGCGTTCCCACCCTCCAGCCATAACCACCTCCCCACCTGTCATATCGATTTCTTCTCCCATACCTACTGGAACAGCTCTAGTGTCTCTATCCACTCTAACCATGACACTCTATTTGAGTATCATGAGGGAATCCAGCTCTCACCAAAATACTAACCCTGCAGTGGCTCTGTCGTCTCACTTTCCAACCCTATTAATAGTCTAACTGTTTACTTTCTCAGTCCTTATTCCCAATCCAGATCAGAAAACTAAAAGACAGAACCAACTAATGCTATTTAATTCATCATGTGTAATTAAAGGACCTGAGTTCAAATTATACCTCTGCTACATACTACAAAGTCATTTTGGGGGAGGCCAAGAGGGCAAGGCAAGGAAATTGGGGTTAAGTGACTTCCCCAAGGTCACACAGCTAATAAGTGTGTCAAGTGTCTGAGGCCATATTTGAACTGAGGTCATCCTCACTCCCTCACTCCAGGGCTGGCACTCTATTCACTGCGCCACCTAGCTGCCCTTATAAAGTGATTTTGAGGCTTAAATGACATAATGTATATAGATTTCAATTGTCATTATTGCTATCTTTGTGACTTTAGGCAAATTACTTAATCTTCCTGGGTTTTAACTTAATCTTCCTGGGTTTTAATTTCCTAACCTATAAAATGAAGTGATTGGATTAGATAAGCTCCAGTGTAAAGACAATGTTCTAAACTCTTCGATTTTAGATCCAATGGACATGATCTAACAATCTGTCCTTTTCATTCTCCCCATTCATTTTAGCATCTTTCTGTACCTGCACAATGATGGGTATGGGAGTGGTAGCTGATGAGAGGCCTCCCAGTGACAAGATGAAGTAGGTCTTTCGGTGGGTCTTTACCAGTGTACTTAATTGCACCAGCTGTCCTGCCACATGTAGCTGCTGCCTTCGAAACTTACTTCTGAAAGGGGAAAGAGGAGAGGGAATCATAATTTTATTGCCCCCATTCTTTCTTTCAGTAGAATAGTCTCTACTCCCCCTTATTGCCAGGTGGCTAAATTTCCCAGACCATTCTCCCTAACCCCACTTAAGGTATATGATCTTACCCTTAACAGCATTTATACTCCCTCTCCCCTCAGAACAGTGTATTTCAACTTTTCCCCTAGCGCCACACCTTTCAGGATGGTACAGACCTCATCCTTCCCTCCCTTTCCTTGTAGAGTCTCCTGTTCTAAAACACACAACTCTCACAGTAGTGGTTCCTCTGTCAAGCGGGGAAGAACTACCTGTGCTGGAGCAGTTGGGATGCAATCTCTGGGTAGAGAACTCTTATGGGGGTTTCAGGGCCATGGTTGAGGATCAGAGGCAACACAGGCACTGGGGGGCACCACAGCTCCAAATGCCCACTTCCCAAGGAGCTCTGTTGCCAGGCAGGGGGGATATAACTCCAACTAGGGAAAAGGAAGAGGTGGCCCAGCCATAAAAGGTCAAGGTCCAAGAGCTAGGAAAGTCAAAGCAAAATTAAAAGTCAACAGGGACCCAGGCATTCCTCCCCTCCATCAGAGATCCAAATACCCCACCACCCAAAAATCCTTATGGACTTAGGCATCTGGCTTCCTACCAGAGGTCCAGCTCACCTCACAGCCCAATGCCCCACTGTTGTCCTTCACATAGAGGTTTCCATCCCTGTAGTCTGGATCCAAATCCCCTGGCAGGTCAGTCAGTATCCCTAGTAGTAGCAGCCTCTCCCTTGGTAGGGGAACTGTATTCTGTCCAGTTTTTTTAGCCCAAGTCTGGTACTCAGTACTGCTCCAAGACAGATGGCTACAGCATGGGAGGTGCTGATGGGATTTAAGCTCCTGCACAGAGACAAAACTGTGAAGAAAGGGGGTCAGAGATTCCTCCTCCCAAAACCAATACTTAAGATTACCACAAAGTTATTCCCAATCCATAATGCTATACCCCATCCCCACCAGGTCAAACCAGGGCCTTAAAATGAGACTGAGGAACTGGGCTTGTTTACTTGACAGAAGGGGGCAGCTAGATGGCCCAGCTGATAAGAGTACAGGGCCTAGAGTCAGGAGGGATGGAGTTCAAATCTGGCCTCAGATACTTACTAGCTATATGACCCTGGGCAAGTCACCTGAACCTCTTGACCTGTTTCCTCATCTGTAAAATGAGCAAACCATTCCAGTGTCTTTGCCAAGAAAATCCCAAATAGGGTCCCAAAGAGTGAGACATGACTGAACAACAATTTGACAGAAGAGGACAGAGCCTAGTGCCAGAATGAACAGAGCTGACAGAAAGTAAAGAGAAGAAACAAGGAAGTAGAGGACCAAGAAGCTCTATCCAGTACACTCTTCTCCTGCTTTGCTTCCAAATACGGTAAAAGTTCAATGTATACTGAACCAGTGAAGGGGGAAAAACTACCTTTCTCTGCTCTCCCTTGTATACCCTGTAACCCTGAGAAATGGGCCTGAGGTGTTTGTCTTGTTCCATTTCATTTGTTTTAGGTATGAGGACCATGGAGTGGGTAGTGGAATCCCCAGTAAACCTGGAATCAAGCCATGGAGACCTTGGAGCCAAGATTCCAGGCTGGACTTTGCAGCTAGCCAATCTGGCCCTGAGAAGGCACTAGAGCCCAAGGAGGCTCTAGATTTGGAAGTTTGCAAAGAAAGGTTTTTCATTTGCCCTCTTATACATATGTACATGCCATTTTCATGGTCTAAACTGTACTTTATAAAGGAACTGAGCTAAGCTATGAAGGCCCTCCCCTCTTTTCTTCCCCTCTCTGGGATATGAGGTGTGTGTGTGGACAAGCATGGGTTTTTCTCCATGTATTGAGGAATAAGTTTTATATTTGTTATTATACTTTTGGAAGAAATATTCCTTTGTAAAAGCTAAAAAAACCCAAATAAACAAAATGCCAAGTTGAAGCCAGGAGGATAAAAATATAAAAAAACACAGGAGGATAAAATATAATTAAGAGTCACAAACATGAGGGAGATAAATACAGAAAGAATTATGTCTGAAAAGAGGAGAAAGCAAAACCAAAAGGATCAGTCTACATAAAAGAAAAAGACATACATGAACATACATATATAATATAGTTCGGTGGTATACTGGACAGAGTGCCAGACTTGCAATCAGGAGGAATCAAGTTTGAATCCTGTCTCAGACAATGACTATGTGATCCTGGGCAATACACTCAACCTCTCTCAGCCTGAGTTTCCTTGTCTGTGAAATGGGACTAATAATAGCACACACCCTGAGGGGTTGTCCTGAACATTAAATGAGATAATATACATAAAACACTTTGTAAACCTTAAAGCACTTTATAAATGCTACCTATTGATAATAATAATAATAATAAAGGAGTGAATAGACAAGGAAGGATAAAGAAAAAGAACACAGAGGAAAGGAGTAACTGCTAAATTGTTAACACAGCCTATGGAAGGTCTTTACAAATCTGTTGTTCAGCTACGTCCAACTCTTCATGACTTCATCTGCGGTTTTCTTGGAAAAGATAGTGGAGAGGTTTGCCTTTTCCTTCTCCAGCTCACTTTTCAGGTGAGAAGTGAGGTCAAGAGGGTGGAATGACTTTTGCACAGCATCACAGAGCTAGTAAGTGCCTAAGGCCAGATTTGCACTCACAAAGATGTATTATCCTGACTTCAAGCTTGGCATTCTATTCGCTGACCTACCTAGCTGCTCTATTTATGTATATGCTTGTCTTTTATGTTACACTGATCTTTTAAATCTACAAATTCCTAATTAGCTGTAAATGTAAATTTATTCTTGCTGCTAAAGTTCAGTTCAGCTCAATAAACATTTATTAAAAGAACAAAATACAAACTCCTTAGTCTGGCACTCAAAGGTCTTCCTCATTGTCACTTCGATCTACCTTTCCCGCCTCATTTCATATTCATCTCCAAGCCCTTCAGCCCACCCTCTACTCCAGACAAGCCAGACACTCCCTGATCACCTAGACCACCCTCAGTTTCCATGCAGTGTGACAGGCTCACAACTAAAATGTGCCCCTCCTGCCCTCAATCTCTGACTACTGGGATTCATCTATTCCTTCGCAGGGCAGTCTAAGTGCCGCCTATTCCACACAGCTTTTACTTGATCCCCTTATGTTAAAATGGTCTCTTATCATACCATCCTAGACCACTTTTTCCAGATCTTTCTTTGGCCCTATTATACTCCACTGTGTATTTTACTTATGTACATGTCATATTCCTAACCCTGTTTTTCAAACATATTATGTTTACTGAACTGAATTTCTACTACTTATGCCTTGATAGCGAACAGCATTTTGTAGAAAGGATTCCTGATCAACTACAGGTTTGGCCTAAATAAACTCTTAAGTCCTTTCCAATCCTGTGATTCGGTTTATTTTTTGGGCCACAGCAGCTCCCTAGATCAGTCTTCAGGGAAGATCTTTACAAGACTCCCAGGACTCCTTTCCTGGTCTGTAACCAACAGCTGCAAGACCATCTCCTTGCAGGTATGGCTTGGATCATTTTTCCACAAATGAACCTGTACAATTCCATAAATGGATTTGTCACATTGAAAGCCATCTGCTATTCACACAACTGGCTAATGAAGATCTTCCTGGAATTTATTCTTAGTCTTAGATGCTTAAGCTATCGGAGATGTTGGAAATTGCACTATGAAACAGATTTCACTATTTTCTCCAGAAAGCTTCTGAAAAGTTAAAGAATCTGAAATAATTAATAGTTTCAACAAAGTTGCAAGAACCTTCAGAAATCAACAGCATTTTTATATAAAAATAAAATCTAAGAGGCAATAATAGAAAGAGAAATTTCATTTCAAGTAACTATAAAATGTATAAAATGTCTGGAGACTCAATCTACTAAAGCACACAAAATACTTGCATAAATTCACTACGAAGAGCTTCTAAAAGAAATTTTTTAAAAAGTAAAGAAGCTGAAGGAACGTTCTGTGGCCATGGCTGGACTTTGCCAATATAATAAAAATGACACACCAAAGCTAATTTATAGTTTAATGATATACTAATCAAACTATCAAAGTGATATCTTCTAAAACTAAAATAATGACAAAATTTATTTGGAAAAAATGAAAGATACAAAAGAGAAGTAATCAACTTCCATAAAAAGTATAGGCAAGAATTTGGCTCTTACTCTGGAAAAATGAAGACTAAGATAGAAATCAAAGTATGAAACAGATCCATAGAGGATGAGCACAGACTTTTCCAATAAATTCCAGAATACTAGAAATAGTGGTAAGGGGTAAGTTACCCTTCTTGGTGATGGACAGATGAAGTTTTAAGTCAACGTCAAAGAACTACTACTTTACACAACAGAGAGTTAATAAAATAGAGTTTATGAAAATCACACAGAAGGCAATATAGGCAAACTAAAAATAAAAACAGGCTTTGAATATTTTAGATATGTGACAGGTGACAGACTCATCATTACTGTTTTAAAATTTTATTTTACCTTATTTTATTTTAGGTCAATAAAAAAGAGATCACTTCACAAAAGACAGAGTAATGGGCAAATAAATGGAAAAGTAAACTCTGGGCAGTATTGGGGAGGTTTTTGTTTTTTAAATTTTCAGTTCCAAATTCTCTCCTTCCCTCCACCTTTTCCTACCCACTGAAAAGGCAAGAAAAAAATACTCATTACACATATAGAGTATAAAGTCACACAAATCATATTTCCACATTAGCCACATTGCAAAAATTTTTTTAAAGCAAGAAAAAAAGAGATAAAATGCTTCAATGCCCCAGTATTGGTTTAAAATTGTAGTAATATATGGCTCATAGCAATAAAGAACCAGCCTATTTCTCCCTCAGAAGGGGGGATTTAAAACAAAGAAAACATTTGAATACATAATGGAAAAAGAATCAGATTACAACAAATGAATATTTTTACCTCTATAAAAAACTTTATAGAGTATAGGTATAGGTATAGAAAAGAGTTATTTAAGAAAACAAAAGCTTCTCTCTACTCATACTAAAGAAAAAAATATTAAAAATCCCCACACAAATGGTAAGGTCATATGGAATTTCGGAACTGTATCAAGACTAACATTGTTTTTAATTTGTATAGTATCAAATATCACCAAATTTATCCATCAATCTTGAAAACAGTTAAAATATGCTATTCTTACTTCCTGCAAGACTTCAGTCAGATTACAGTTTCTAGAACGTCAGTATTGGATTTCTGTTCAGTGGAAGGAAAGACAAAAGTTTTCACTGTGTCTTATGTCAATTACCATGCTGTCCTTTCTTAACATTACCATCCAGGACTGGTTTACATTCAGTAGAGAGGGCCATTTCAGACCTCAGATCTACATCTTGCTGCTGGACCCAGATCGCTCCGGAGGAGAAAAGTTAAGGCTGGTCACTTTGCACTCACCTAAATCCAACTGCATGTCATGGCATCACCTCCCTGAAGTCAGGATTCACTTTGAGAAGGAAGGGCAAACAACCATCTCTGTGAGTAATAGGAGCTGCCCCACTGAGAACCCAACTAGAACCAGCCAGCTGGGCAACACAGCTCCCTGGCTCCTTCTCTCTCCTTCCTTTCTTTTTCTTTCTTTTCCTTCCCTAGGTCAATATAGGATATCCTACCCTTACCTCTGGGTGCTGAGTTCAAAGGAATGTAATTTTTGATAGTGGAAACTTCGAAAGACAGCCTGAGGTTAGCAGGCTAGATTTAATTAAATACCAAGCCTTAAACCCAAATCACTCAGGTTCTCCAGGATCAGTGAACAATAGGTCCCAGGTAAGGCCCCACTAGGTCATTGTTTGGGCCCAGATTGGCTCAGAGTGAATATAAATAGTAATTGTTTCTGTTTAGGCCACAAACTGGGTGCCCCCCCCATTGATTTTTTTTTTTGGACTAGGAGAAAGAGGCCATTCTCTTCAGAATTTCTAATCTAGCCTAAATCACTGAATGGGCCTTGCCTCAGGCAAACTGAGACTGGTTAAAGACCTCAGTTTAAAAAGGCCAAGGTCTTCCACTGCATGCAGGAGGATCTCTAGTCATCCTGATCTATGTCTAGGATGGGATCCCTCCTGGCTCAGTTTACCCATAAAGTTCCTTTGAAAAGGAATGTTTCCCACCTATTCCTGAGTCTAGCTAGGAGGTGGAACAGATACTGCATGGTTGGATGTCTGTGACTTTACCTGAATTTAAACACAGCCAAGGATGTTTTATCATATTTGGAATGTCACATGTCCCTGCTTTTTTCCCCTTCTATAGAAAGTTTCTATGATCAGAGCAAGTAGTCAGTAAAAGATAGGAGCTCTTTTATGTTAGCTTACTGGAAAATCTAATATCATTTTCATCTAGAATTACAACATGTGCAGAAAGTTATGCAAACTGCTTAAGACTAAATTTCGTGATATCTAGAAATTCTGCAAGTATCTAGGATTTTGATCTATAATAAAACTTTGGGAATTAATGTTACTCAAGGACACTTAGTTTAATGAATTCCAGTTTTAAAAAAAGGTTTGTTTTTGCTTTAAGGTAAAAAAGACAGACACCAGGATAAATTCAAACTATTTTTAAAGAAAGGTAAATACTTTTCGAAGAGATGTTTTGAAAGGTGGTTGTGTGCTATATTCTTTTAAGGTTTAGTAAATTTTTAAGATAAGCTATTGTTAAACTAAAGCAATAAGCTGTGAAGCAAAAGAGATCTTGCTGTTTTAATCTGAATCTGTGGTTATTGCATAGCATAAGTAAAGTTAACAGTTAAATTTGAACATATAAGTGAAAAGTTTAGATTCCTGAAGTATCTCACTCTTCCAGACTGAGTACAATTAGGGAAGAATAAACAAACTGGCAAGGACATAAATCCATCAGCTCGTGGGGTTTAGCCATTAACCCCTTTGCTTTGTTTAAGCAGAACCGCTGTGTTAACAAAAGAACAATAATTTATGAGCCATCTTGTTTTATGGTTTAAAAAAATGTAAAGGAAAGCTGAATAATCTGAATAATGGGTTTGAGAGATTTGGAAGGATAAATAAAAGTTTGACTGGGAATATGGAAAGCAGGTAAGAAGGTTTGGGGACAAATGTGGGTTTATCCAAGCCCTCCTGTCTCTGGATGGTGGTACCAGTTTTAAAGGGTCTTAAGTAAGTTGAGAAAGAGTTTAAGAAAGTATTTAGGAAGACAGAAAGGTTTGTAACTTGAAGTTATAATAAATAGTTCAATCAAATTTTAGATGACCTTATCTGAAGGATATTAGTCTATATTAATTTGCTATTTAAGAATCTGGGGGACTGCAAAAGTTACTATTATTCTTAAGCTTGATTACAGGGATAGTTGTCATAAAGGCGAATAATGGAATGGTAGGGGCTGCAGGCTGAGAACCGCTAATGGTGGATGCTTATGCCTGGGAAAAGTTGTGAAGACGACCTTGGACACTGCCTAGGTGAGATCCTCTCTGACTCTATTTCCCAACTGTTCATTTTCTTTCCGAAAAGGAAACTTCTCCACCTAGTTAGGCCTAAGCCCTGCTTTTAACACCTAGTGGCCATCTGATTGCTGCCGGAGATGACTCATGCCTGGAATCAAACAGGGATAAGGAAGTTTCTCCTTCTGGACAGATTTATGACATTGTCCCTCTCTTTCTTTTATAGCAAATTCATTTAGGAGTAATATTCGGAGCAAAATAATGAATGAATAAATGTAGGGATGACATCCTTAAATAGGAGGAAATGATTAGTAATGAGGCAGAAGTATAATGCAATAGATGTCTAAGTGAATAGGATAGTAAAATTTGGGGAGAGCAGCAGAATCAGACTTAGATGATTCCTCTAGAACTACATACAGATGTATAAGATTGACTTCCAGAAGTTGTCTTTTATGAGAATTTAAACTTTAAGCATGTTTGGGAATAAGGTCAAAGGTTTGAATTTTAGCACAAGGACTCTATGAGATAGTGGTAAGAGTGAAATTAATATTTCTTAAAGCATCTGTCTGGTAACTTTTAAAGGGCAGATGAAATCATTTTTTAAAAAGATCTTTGCAAAATGTGAAACTAATTTTAAGTGATTGTACCAACCTATATTAAGTCAGAATTATCTGGTAACCTCTAGACTGGAACTGGAGAAGCAAAAAACTCCTTTCTGAATTGTATAAATACATGAGACATCTGGGATTTTAAAAAAGTACTGTTTAAATGAAATAGGTCACTGGGATACAAGGAATTGAATGTTAATGTTAATTGATACGGTTTGTAAGTTTTCTTGGTTACCTCGGTGACATGTAATTACCTTTCTAAAAGCTAGTATACTGTGAGCCATCTAAGAAATTTAATCTATACCTGACTTAATGTAAGCATGTAACTTTGTAAAGCTGTGAGAAAACCTTATTGTATTGCCTAGCCCTGTGTGGCTAAGAAAAACTGAACTATTTAATAATACTGTTTGGACCTAGTCTCGCATGGCTGGGAAACTGGACCTTTATATGTACCCTTGACGTCAAATCATGTTTCTGAGAACCCTGTTAGGTCTGGCTGGCCATGCTGGCTGGTGTATATGAACTCTAGGCATCTGAAGACTACCCCTCCTCTGAGCCAAGGGATCTGAAGAAGACGACATCAGATGCTGACAGCTTTCCCAAGAGTCCAGGATCTAACCTTTATCAGGACTGCGTCTTTCCTGGAGACCACATCTTGGGAAGATGAGCCATTTCATGAGAAGTTTTCAGAGTTAAAAAAGAAAAAACGGGGGACTGTATGGGATGAGTCAAAACTTCTCAATTTGGGGTTGTTCACTTTCCCTTCCTCCCTCCTCCTCCACTGCTGCTGTCAATCACTTTTATCTTCCTTTATCTATTTCGCCCCCCCTTGGTGGGACACTCCCTTGACTTCTTTCTTGCTGTCCCAGTTGGGGAAGAATTTGGTGAAGTATGCCTCTCCACCAATGAGAGAGGAGACAGTCGGGAAAGGGGGCTTGACTAAGTTAAGTTATAAATTCTTGCCCTGTCTTTTGTAACACGCCTCTTCTCCATGATGAGTCATGGGGAAGATTGCTCTCTTCTCCTGGGGAGGAGAATAAACTCCTGTTCTTATCCTAAGAGATCTCTGTGTTTATTTTTTCACTAAATTAAGGATGAAGGGTATTTTTCATCCCAAACATCTATATCTTGCCACTGGCCCCATATGGTTCCAGAGGAGAAAGTGAGCCTGGTGACCTTGCACAACCCTCCCTCACTTAAATCTAATTCACTTGCAAGTCAAGGCATCACCTCCCGGATATTATGGTGCTCTTTGAGAATGAAGAACAAAGAATAACAACATCCAGTAGAGCAGTGGTTCTCAAACTATGAGCTACACTCCTCAAAGGCTAGGATGGTATTCTGACAGCATAATAAGTAAGCAAACATATATTGACTGAATTAGCAATTTATCTTGCATATGTTATTGTTTTTCAAATCTATGTATTTCAAATACCACAATTAATAAATAAAATACAAAATAATTACTTAATTCACTGCAGTTTTTTTGCTATTTATTTTCTTCTCAAGCAGTGGATACTAACAAAAGCTACTAATGTATGCTAGGGAAGAGAAGGAGGTGCCTGAAAACCATTCTTCACATTCAAGAAATGCTGGATTTAGTGATGAAAAGGACCTTAGACAATGATCTAGTCAGCCCTGTTTTACAGATGAGGAAGCGGGGCTCAGTGACCTGCCTGATGCCACACTGAGAGAAGGCAACAGCACATCTTGAGCCAGGTCCTCACACTCTGCTCTCAGTGTTGTAGTCCTTACCCTTGAAAAAGCTGAAAACTACTGCCCTGCTTCTATTCAGGTCGAAAAGAAGAGAGTTATTTTATACCTGAAAAATATGACCCAAAATCTACCAATACTTAAGAGGATTTTCTGCTTAATGGTTTTAGTTGTACTTTCAGACCACACCTAAATTAGAGAAGTAGGAAATCAGAAAACCAAATGGCCAGTTTACTCTCACATAGGAAAAGCCAAGAGCAAGGGCTTCTCTAACAACTAGATGGTGACAAGGATGAAGCTTTAACATTATGAACTTTGACCTAGAATATTAGACCTGACCATCTGCAAAAATAATGCATTTATGGAAACTGGGAAAGAATATTTACAACCAATGTCTCTGATAAAGGCCTCATTTCCAAAATTTACAGGGAATGAAGTCAAATTTACAAGAATACAAGTCATTCCCCAATTGATAAATGGTCAAAGGATATGAACAGGCAATTT
>JAQQSU010006363.1:0-13540 GCA_028627135.1 Pseudochirops cupreus | reverse complement strand
AAATGAAAAAAATAAAAGGCAATGTGAAATATCTCATTGGAAAAACCACTGACCTAGAAAATTGACCCAGGAGAGAGAATTTAAAAATTCCTGGACTACCTGAAAGCCATGATCAAAAAGAGAAACTAGAAATCATCCTTCAACAAATTCTCAAGGAAAATTGTCCTGATATTCTAGAACCAGAGGGCAAAATAGAAATTGAAAGAATTCACTGATCACCTCTTGAAAAAAGAGCCCAAAAAGAAAACTGCTAGGAATATTATAGCCAAAATTCCAGAGTTCCCAGGTCAGGGAGAAAATATTACAAGCAGCCAGGAAGAAACAATTTGAGTATTGTAGAAACACAATCAGAATAACATGAGATCTAGCAACTTCTACATTAAAGGATTGGAGAGCTTGGAATATGACATTCCAGAGGTCAAAGAAGCTAGGATTAACACCAAGAATCACCTACCCAGCAAAACAGAGTATAATGTTTCAGCAGAAAATATGGTCATTCAATGAAATAGAGGAATTTCAAGCATTCTTGATGAAAAAAACCAGAGCTGAACAGAAAATCTGACTTTCAAATACAAGAAGCAAGAGAAGCATGAGAAGGTAAAGAGGAAAAAAAAATCATAAAGAACTTATTAAAGTTGAACTATTTATATTCCTATATGGAAAAATGATAATTGTAACTCATAAGACTTTCCTCAGTATGAGGATAGTTGAAGGGAATGTATATGTATATGTGTATATGTATATATACATACATACATACATTTTTATGTTCATATAGGAGAGTGTATGTGTGTTTAAATACATATGTGAGTGTATGTATATATGTGTACATGTACACATAGATAGAGGGCACAGGATCAGTTGAATAGGAATGGATATCTAAAAAATAAAATTAAGAGGTGAGAGGAGTATAATGAGAGAAGGAGATAGCGAGAGATAGAATAGGGTAAATTATCTCATATAAAAGAGGCAAGAGAAAACTATCGCAATGGAGGGGAAGAACAGGAAGGCAAAAGGGAATGGGTCAATCTTACTCTCATTGAATTTGGCTTAAGGAGGGAATAACATACACACTCAATTGGGTATCTTACCATACAGGAAAGTGTGGGGGGGAGGCAATAAGAGTGGGGATGACAGAAGGGAGGGCAGATTGGGGGGGAGGGGTAGTTAGAAGCACACACTTTTGAAAAGGGACAGGGTCAAAGTAGAAAATAGAATAAGTGAGGGTCAGGATAGGATGGAGGGAAATATAGTTAGTCTTTCACAATATATCAACCATGGAAACATTTTGTGTAACTACACATGTACAACCTATATTGATTCGTTTGTCTTTCCGGTGGGGGTAGGTGAGGAGGGAAGAAGGGAAAGAATCTAGAAATCAAAGTTTTAAAAGCAGATGTTTAAAAAAATTGATTTTTTTTACATGCAACTGGGAAATAAGATACACAGGCACTGGGTATAGAAATCCATCTTGCCCTACTAGAAAGTCAGAGGGAGGAATGGGGGAGGATATAAAAGACAGCATATTGGCGGAAAGGGTATTCAGTAGGCTGGCTATTTTAGAGTGGGGGTGGGGAAGATGGAGAAAATTTGTAACTCAAAATCTCGTGGAAATGAATGTTGAAAACTAAAAATAAACAATTTTTTTTTAAAGTAAGGCTCTTGGAACAAAGGGGCATCTCAGATCATGAGGAAGAGCTGAGGTTTCATTCATTGAAGGGGTCTGGCCCCTTTAATAAACGGTTAATGGTTTCGAGCTCTGCCTCATTAGTTTTTGTTGCAATTTGGATAATTTTGGATCCCACGCCATCTACCCTACAGCTGCACATTGAGAAAGGGGGCATGTTGTCTCCCCTAATTTGAATGAGAGCTCCTTGAGAGCTGAGACTATCTAATTTTTCTCCTTACATCCCCAGCACTTAGCACTGTCCTTGGCACATAATAAGTACTTAAAGATCTGGAGCATTCACACATGCTATGGCACCTGGAAGGGAAAAAACAAGATAGAATGATGGGTAAAGGAGAGAGGAGAAAGGCCTAGAAAACAATCTTTCTTTTTATAAATTTGCCTTTTATAAATTCATCCTTATCCCTACTTTATACCTCAGCCCCCAATTGGCTTAATGTTAGCGTCATAGAGGCAGAATAAATAAGACTTGGCAACTTCTGGATCTGAGAGGTGAGAGGGAGGGAAAAGTCAAGATGACTCAGGATGCAAACATTAGTGGCAATAAACAGGAAAAAGAGTCACAGTGCTGTTTTTAAGTTGTTTTTTAGGCATGTCTGCCTCTTTGTAACCTGATTTGGGGTTTTCTTGGCAAAGACACTGGAGTGGTTTGCCATTTTCTTCTCTAGCTAATTTTTACAGATGAAGAAACTGAGGCAAACAGGGTTAAGTGACTTGCCCAGGGTCACACAGCCAGTAAGCATTTGAAGCCAGATTTGAACTCAGGAAAAGGAATCTTTCTAACTGCCAGTGGAGCTCTCTATCTACTGTTCCACATAGCTGCCCAGTAGGTAGCCTCAGTTTTATCCTTGAGGTAGGTGATAAGGTCCTCTATTGAGGGGAAAGGTAGGAATAATAGAGGGAATGAGGAGAGAAAAAAAAAACAAACAGTCAGTTTGGACAGTGTGGTAGAGAGCCAACCAGGGAAGAATAAAAAGACTTCCAAAAACAGGGAATGCCTACTAGAGAGCAGATAACATCATTTGTAGTGGACCCATTCAGCAAGGCTACATGACTTTCTCTGACTGCCCAAGACGTCTGGAAGTGAATGAGGTAGATGGTGGGGATAATTCAGGGATGGTTTTGGCTTGGGATGTGCAATGGAACAAAAGGCAAAGGATACCAGGGTAGAGGACAATATTCGGTGAATTACTCAGCTGACAAAGACAAAGAGAGAAAAGTGAGGCCAGTGCTGAGGGAGGAGGAGAATCCGAGGTTGAGGTCATTGCAAAGGAAAGAATCAGAAAAAAGGGGGACAAGAGGAAAGAAGGTGGAGTGGAAGGCATTGTTTTTCGGTGAGAGTTTAGTATCTTGCAAATACTCTTGACTGAGGGGCCACAGTACAGTGGCTTATATTTACATTAAAGTGTAAATCATTTACTCATAATCCTCCATATGAGCAGGTTTTGGCAAGTGGAAAAAAAAGAGAGAAAAGAGGATGGAGGTGGTCAGATGTTTTACCTGAGTCTCCTGTCTTTTCCTATTGGGGAGGGGGTGGGGGTGAGACAGCTCTCATTCCTCTCCCCCCTGCCTTTTTAATATTTTTTTTTCATATTAGAGTCTCCACTGTCAGGAAGCACAGACATTTCAATGTACAAAGAACAGAAAAAACTGAGCTTCTGCCACAGATCATTATTTTAAAATACATTTTCAATTTCACAAGGTAGTAACAGAATTGCTCTATTTACGTTCCTATCTGAAACTATATTTTTCTTTGTGTATCTTAAAAATGTTTTATTTTTGCTCTTTTTTCCCCTATTTTGTATTTTAAACTTTTCTTTCCAAAAGTTTGAGCAAAGACACCAGCCTGGGGACCGCTTCTCAGTCTGCACTGGCCAAATGTGTCCTTCAAAACAGGTCTGCTTGGAGAAGAGGCAGCCACACATTATCCTCCAGTGTCAAGAACTTCAGGAAGAAAAAGATTTTCTTCTCTCCCAGTCTGCCCCCTGGGAATGAAGGGAACTAACAGAATTTTAACAGCTTCCCTGAGAAGTCATGGAAGGAAAGAAAAAGGAAGACAAGAAAGAAAAAAAACATACATTTGATAAAAAGAGTCCATTATACCTCTGGTGTCATTTCCCCCTTGAGGAACTGAGTCAAAGTGAGGAGAGCCTGAATATCGTTGTTACCTGTCTGAAAGGGCTGATAAGGCCACCTGTGACTGTCAAGCCTCAAACTCTTGGGCCCTGAGAGGTCAGTTCATCTTCCCCCTGTCTTTAGCATCACTAACCCCCAAGCAATCCAGTCAGGTGAGACTTCTTCCTGCGTGGATGCCTCCACAGGGGCTGTCAGAAGCTGGTTCTGGATTTCTAATACCACTCTCTGTAAGGAAATACTCCCTTGGGTCTGTCTATTCCATACCCCTCACACTACAGTCTAAGCCATGTTTTAGCACAAAAAACCCAAACTCTTTAAAAAAAAAACCCAAACAACACAACAAAGACCATGATCACTGCCCCCTCACACACATACCCCTTTTCTAAAGCAGAGCTTCAAGCTAGAAAAATACTTATTTCTCTGGTAATTGGAAGTTTGCTTCCAAACAACCAATAAAGAAAAAAAAAATAAAGTACAAATCTATTCAATGAATTAATTGGAGATACTTAGAAGAAATTAATAATGAATGTTCAAGTGATAGTTCCTTTTTAACCTTGCAAGAATATTAAGACAAAGTAAACATCTGAAGAATTGCTGTAAAGCAGACAAACTGAATGGGAAAATTATATATGTAAATGAGACAGCAAGCTGAATATATTTGCATCTTAGTCATAGAAAATGTTTCCTAGAATTACCAAGCAACTTGACTATCAAGCACAATACACAAGAAAGCCACAACAAAGATTACTAGGGAGGAAAGGCTGGGACCCCCCTGTGGGGTGGGAGAAAGAAACTTCTAATAGCTGTTGCTGTTCCATTTGCTTTCTGTCTTACCTGGGAATGCTGCAAGGCTGATAAGGTGTGAGCCTCTAGCCTGGGCTGCTAATTACAGAGAACTAGCAGAATGGGAGAGCCAGAAACTCCATTGGCTAAAGCTACTTGAGTGTTATTAAGGTTGTGAATGTTTTGTTTTGTTTTGGCTGGAACTTGTAATCTCATGGTTAAATAAAAGGTCCTTGAGGACAGGGACTGTGTGACCTTTGCCCATCACCCTTCTCCAGTAACATCTACCTACTTTCTATTCCTTGAACGTTATCTCTTGACTCTGTGCCTTTAATTTTTTTCCCTTTTCTTTTTTTTTTAATTAAGAAGCATTTATTTTCTCTCTCTCCCATTGCAAAAAAAAAAAAAAGAAAAAAGAAAACTCTTGTAACAAATATGCCTGGTCAGGAAAAAAAAAAGAATTTCACATTGGACGCATGTACAAATTTATGTTTCATTCTACATATTGAGTCTACCACCTTCCAGTCAGAAGGTGGGTAGCATTCTATATCGTCATTCCTTTGGAATGATGGTTGGTCATAGTGTTGATCAGAGTTCTCAAGTCTTTCAAAGTAATTTCTTTTTATAATATTGTTATGGCATAAATTGTTTTACAGGTTCCACTGACCTTACTCTGCATGTATAAGTCCAGGTCTTTCAGAAAGCATTCCTTTATTCATTTCTTACAGCACGTTGTTTAGTTTTGATGGCTTAGAATCAGTGTAAACAGCAACTGTGTTTCTGTTCCAGTCAGAAACCCTGAGAGTCTTCCCCTCCCAGGTTGATAGTTTTGTGATAGTAAATTGGGCTACCTTTTCTCTCAATTCTTACCTAGCCCAATGTCTTTATTCAATGTCTTTGAATGGCATTGCCTCAGATGAACTGAGACCTGGGAAAGACCTTAATTAGAAAGGCCAAGGTCACCCACTGCATCCTGGGTAAGCCATCTTGACTTTTGTTTTGCCACTGGACTTCAATGACTCTGGAGGAGAGAGTGAGGCTGATGACTTTGCACAGCTCTACCTCACTTAAATCCAATTCATGCACAAGTCAAGACACCACCCTGTGGTATCATGGGTCCTCTTTAAGAGCAAAGAAGGAAGAACAACAGCACAATAGTATTGCATTATAGTCTCTATACTTTTCAATGGCTGTCCCCCATACCTCAAATGATCTTCCTCCTTACCACTGCCTCCTAGTTTCCCTGGCTTCCCTCAAGATTCAGCCCAAATCTTAGCTTTCACAAGCCGCTTTTCCCAGGCTCCTCTCGCCCTGCCTCCCAACACACACACATGGCTCACCCCCCCCACACACACACACCAGATGCTAGTATACTTCCTCTGATACCCCCTTTCACTTATACTGTATGTATCTTTTATGTACACAGTTATTTCTACATTGTCTCTCCCCTTAGAATGTGGACTTCTTGAGATATGACTTTGTTTTTGCCTTTCTTTATATAGCTCTTAGCACACACAGAACCTGGCATACAATAAGTGCCTAATAAATGTTTCTTTTGACTGTATCTTCAGAGTTTGACCCATTGCCTGCATATATTAGATGCTTAACAAATACTTGTTGGTTAATTGACCCATTGTGATTATTATTATTTTTATTACTCCTATTATCATTTGATCTTAGCCTTCTATATGTAAGGAGCTCCTTGTCTGTAGAGCTCTGATTTCAAATGCAAGGACCTCTCTTAACCTATGTTAACCTCTGTGAGCTAGAGAGTTGGGATTACTGTCTGATGTTAAATGACTTGCCCAGGACCATGCAGCTAAGAGAATTCAGTGATAGGACTCAGCCCAGGGCTTTCTAGATCCAAAATCAGCTCTCCATTCTCTCCATTATTGTAACTATTTGAAAGTTATTGGGAGGAAGTAACTCATTCTAAGGAAAGTGATAACTTGGTTGTTCTCCACCTTTACCATAGATAGAAAGAGAGAAAAGAAAGCTTAAAAATTGCAGCAAAAATATGTTGGCTTAGAACTAAAAAAACTTTTTGATTAAATATTCTTTCATGAACATTTCTGATATGAGGGTAGATAATTAACCTTTTGGGATGCTTTCTGATGTCTGCAGACAACAGAACTCTCCAATTGCCTCTACCTAGCCCTCTCCCACCCTACCCCCGAGGAGATTGTATAGTTCAAAATTGTTTGGGAGCGAGGTGGCAGAGTAGATAGAATGTTGGGTTTGAAATCAGGAAGACTTGAGTTCAAATCTAGTCTCACTTACCAGTGGCGTGACCTTGGGAAAGTCACTTGACCTCTACAGTTTCCTCAATGGTAAAATGTGGATAATAATAACAGCTACCTCCCAGGGCTGTTGTGAGCTACAAAAGAGATAATATTTGCACAGTGCCTGGCAATTAGTAGGCACTATATAAACACTAGCTATCATTATTATTGGCTACCCCAGTTACTGACTTTTGACAGTGGAAAACTGGCACTTAGTTATTTAAGGGAGATGATGCTCATGCCCATATTTGGCTACTAGAAGAGTATCCTGGTAGGGAAATCCCTTCCCATCCTAAACCCAAGAGACATCTGCAGTAAGGGAAGTTGCTACTTCTGCTCTTGCCTGTCCCTGTACTTGGCTGACCTTCTCTTGATGTTTCTCAACACCTAGGTTTCTGTACCCAGCAGGCATTCAAAAAGCCAGCTCTCTGGGCATGAACAAAATTGGACAGACTGTGTACAGCTGGGAATTCAATGCACATAAACAGAAAGTAGAGCCTGTAATCCCGGATCCTACATATGTTGGCGCTTCTGCCATTTATGAATGGGAGTTTCCCATTACTCTAATATAGGGGAAGTGAAGAAGGGGCAGGGAAGATGTTTGCAGGCCAATAGACACCATCAGGAGCTGCAAGGTTGTGGATCATCTTCAGGCTGTCGTCTTTTCCTTCCTATCTTCTCATTTCTCTTTATCCTTCTTCCTAAGAGTGGTGTAAAAAGGCTAGTCAAGAAGATCACTTGAAAGGTTTGAGGGGTTTTTAAATTTGTTTTTTGTGGGTTTTTTTTTTTTTGGAGGGATGGGGCTTTAGTGGCTGGAGCAATGCCTCTCATAGTATGGTATATGGATTTTTTTTAGTTACTATAAAGTACTCATGAAGTCCGTTAACATCCTACTCTATTCATGAAGTGGAAATATCCCTGGGTTCTTAGAGACTACACCAATGAATCACAAGATCTGGTAGATCTTACCAAGATGGAAAAGCTTCAGCTATGGGTCCATTGGTGAGACTCTCTCTTCCATAAGAGTACCAGCCTAGATGAAATTGGAAAGTTAGCCAAAGGGAATGAATGTTCCAGACACTTTAACTGATGAAGGGGCTGCAATCTGTGTTTGCTGAAGGAGGGCTCCCATGGAGTAAATCACAGATCTTTCAAAAGCCCCAAAGTAAAGTTAAAGATTTATATAAAGAAGTGTTCAAGTATCCTGGACTCAGATAACTTGGTTTTGAATCATGGTTCTGTTATTTATAACCTGTGCGATTTTTGAGAAGTTTTTTTTAACCTTCCCAGGCTCTAGTTTCTTCATTTGCAAAATGAGTCAGACTAGAATCCAGTCATTGGATGGTCCCTACCAGCTTTGAATCCAAGACCTATGATCTTAGACATTTAACCTGTTTAGGCATCAATTTCCTCATCTACCAAATGAGATTTGGACAACATGATCTCTAAGGGCCCTTCCAACTCTAGATCTACAATCTTTTGTGCCTTGCAAGTAGATGCCATGGCTTCTGTGCTTCAATATTTTGATGTATCAGTGATCTTACCTTTGTGGGCAGTCCTATCCATAGTGCCCTTTCTCAAATCTTGTTCACATCCTCTCACAAATCCACCACACAAAGTCCACACAACCTGCTTGGGTCTTGACATGTGGCCCAGTAGCATGGCCCTTACTCTTTCTACTTCCTTTTCCTGTCACACATTTCTGATAACATACTTTATGATACTTTTACCCCATCTTTCAATAGCCACATGTTACACTCTACAAATACCACCATCTACCTTTCCTCTATCCTTTAAGTGACCTGCAATTTTAAATCTTTGGAGACCATGTTATTTCATAAACTCCCAGCCACATAACAGCACCTGAAGTACAATGATGTTTAAAAAAAAAAAAGATTGGCCTTTATTTCAGCAGAAATCTTGGAGTCATCAAAAACACTATGCAAATTTCCCAGGTACCATCCCCACTGTTGTCATCCTCTTATGGTCTATTGCCGTTTCTTGGATAGCCACCACAAATGGGCAATACAGATAGGCAATGAACTGGGCCTCTCTGGATTCCATGCGTTCTGTACAGTTTTTTGTTTTTTTTTTACATTTGCAAATAACTTTTTAATATGTTTGTTAAAGGTGTGCCGCAAGAGGAGTCTGATAGGGCCCTCCCAACTCTCTTTTGTCTTCCTGATGTGATATTAAAGAGACAAGAGGAATACTCAGGGTCAATTTTGTACCCTATTTATCAGAAAGCTAACCTTGTCAAAGGATTAACAACTAAATGAGACGAAAGAGAGAATCAATAGGCCCCTATCAGGCTCCTCTACATTTTTATAAATTCTACATCTATATTATCTCAGTTTTTTCTTACTACAGTCTCTCAAGTGGGGAATATGGCTCTTTTGCAAATGAAAAAGCTGAAAACGGAAAGAGTGACTAGTCCAAGGTCATACCAATAATTAATGACAGGGCCAAGATTAGAAACCACATTTCATGATCCCAAGTCCAAAGTTTTTTTTTTTCCTGCTAGAGATAAAAGCTATTATCAGAGTGATGTACAGGTAGGGGCCCCATGGCAGTCTATTCATGTTGGTGACACAAGACCAAAATAGGGAACTTTAGCCCTGAACTTGTCACATCTCATTTTAGAAGGGAAAGTCCGTGATGAGAACTGAATCTGAAGACAAATGAAGACCTTCTTCTCTTAAACCTTCCTAGTACTTCTCTGTTCCTTGACCCTTGCTCAGGGCTGTGACAATCTTCTGATGCTAGTAAATTTGTCAGTCATCTGGAATTCAGACCTTTGAAACCAAAAGACACATAAATAGTGCTATATTCACAGTTTCAGGAACTGGATTTTAATACCAGGAATGGTAAAGGAAGATTCAAAGGCAGGAAACTTTTCTGCCCCAGTGACTTCTCACTTTTGAAGGCAACTCTCAAGATTTTTATTTCATCTTTTGAGAGTGGAAAAAATAAGTGATAAGTGATACTTTATGTTGTCTGTGAATCAGCCAGGACTAGCCCCTCACAGACATGAGTTCATATGTGTAGTGTGTATTTTCTGGTAAATACATGCCACCACTCTTGAGCCCCCAAACCAGTATGAAATCATATACATCTAAAGGCAAATTGAAATCAAGTCTAAACACTTGGTTACTAATCCACTAACAAAAACCTAGGCAAACAACAGCATAGACTTTGCAAAAACATTTTACTGAAACAGAAAAGTAAATTTCAAAAACACACATTAGAAGTATTCTCAGCAACAGTCCCCAAACACAGTACATTTCTACTCTCCTCTTCCCCAGTGTAATGCGAGGTCTCCACTCCAACCCCTAACCTTGTTCCAGTCTCTTGCTTGAAAACGAGGGGAAATCATGCGATGTCTTGTCAGCCTTGGGCATCTGCTGTTTTTTGGTCTTAGTCTGCAGCTCTTTACAATGTCTATACATCATTGGCCTGTCCCAGCAGTTTCTGTGGCTTGGCTATCTCTCTTCTTGTAACTCAGTTGGAAGTCTATTCACTTAGTGCAGGTCACAAAGTTTCAATCTGTAACAAAAGTCACTAAAACAGAGTTCCAAGCATGATCAATCAATTTATTAGGGATACCAGTGGTCCCTAATCAATTGGGTATAAGACCTTCCTCATGATCAGCGACCCCTCTGCTTGAGAAAAAAAAATGCTTTTATAGTCATAGGGAAATTGAGGGAAATAGAATGAGGCAGAACAATTTCATGATAGGTCAGTTCCAGAAGTGGGGAAATCTTATGGTTGGGTAAGGGAAAAGTTCATCAATCATAACCACTTTGTCAATGGCCTTTCACAGGTCATTAGCTACAGATCATCAACTACACGCTGTCAATCACAGGCCACCTCAAAAGGGGCTTTCCAAAGGTCATAAGACCCTATCAGCAACATCTCAGGGCCTTCCACAGGTCATAAGACCCTAATGTTTGAGCAATGGTATCCTACAATCTCAGGAAGTTCTGGTTTTGAATCAAAAGTCCCTAGGGAGTGGACAAAAGTGATTCATAGAAGTAAGGGGGATATTACTTAGGTTTATGAACTTTATTTTAAGCATAACGTACTTAGGATAGGAAGGAGATTGCTAATGTAATAAATTCTTAACACAAGTTAATACATGTTCTTACAATAGGCCTAACTAATACAGCATGAATCTATCTGATAAATCCAATACAATTAATATTATCACCAATACATGGTAGACTAATTAATTGTAGTCTATAACTCTTATTCTTACATTAACTAAATCAGACAACCCCATTTCACTTACAATCACTGATACCCATTAAATCACAATGACCTGAGTAAATACTGACTAAATTGAGTTGGAGTATCAAAATTATTTTCTCATTAGTCAATAATGGACTCCATTTCTAGTGGTCTCCATGACTCAGGATTTTTTGCTGCCCTCTCATGTGACTCCACATCCACTTTCTTCCTCAATCATCTTTTCCTTTGATGACATTTCCTCATCACCAGCATGGAGTCTCATAGGTATTCCAAGTCTCCACCTACTGTTATAAGGTTTGACTTTGGAAGCCTAGGAAACGTATTTCATAATCTGAAAGGTTTACAGAACAAGTGTGACGGTTGACTCCATTACAAATATATATTCATAGAAAATGAAAATTGCTTCTTTATTCACAAGGATTTTCTTAAATTCTTAAAGCCTAAAAGAGTATTTCTCATTAAACCCAGAGAAAAAGAATCATTTAATGTTGTTTTCTAGGATAAACAGCTCTTGATTAAACAGGGTATGGATTAACTAAAGATTGTAGAAATGTATAGATAATCTAGAACTTTCTTGACCTCTTTGTGTTATATACCCTTTAGATAGTCTGCTGAAGCCTATGACCCCATCTCAGAATAGTTTTTTAAATATATATAATAAAAGACATAGGATGAAGCAGAAATTGATTATATTCAAATATGGTTATCAAAATTAAAAAAAAAAGATCATGTATACTCTGAAATCCATCTATAAACCCTAGGTTAAGAATTCCTGGTCTAGAACCTTAGAGTAGCTAATAGTCTCAACAAACTTTTCCCGCCAGATCAGAACCGACTATTCATAAGGAAACAAGTAGACAATACTGAGTCATATCCTCTCTCTAGCCTTGCCCCTTGTTATAGGAGCAATAATTCCAAGAGTCTTGCCAATGTCAACTGCTTGAAGATTACCTTGGTAGGTGGGATTGACAGATGTACAGCTGATGATATAATCATGATGTCTTCTACCTTAGATGGTGACATTTTCAGAGGGAAATATACACAAAGCCCACTTTTCCCAAGGTCCCACCCCACAAAACTTAGGCCAACTCTTCTCCTTAGAACTTCAGAATCAATTGACCAAGGGAAGAGACATGAAGCCAAGACGGTGACATAGAAGCAACAAGGTTCTGCAGCTCCCACATAGCCACCTCAAATACTCATAAAATATGACTCTAAACAAATTTTAGGGCTCCAAAACTCACAAAACACATCTCCCACTGAAGGTAGCTCAGCAGGAAGGGCTCATCACAGCATGCTGGGTACTGAAACCAGCCCAGCCTGAAACCACAGCTTGGCCCCTGGGGTGGCCAGGATGAGCTGCAGCTGGAGCCTTCAGGAGAGTGAATCAGTGGCAGCTGTTGCAGTTTCCAGAATTATCAAGCCATAAGAAACAAGGACAAAGTGAAAGGTCAGTGGAACTCAGCTAAATTTGGGGGAGAAAAGCAGTCTGGCCGAACTGCCTCCAGGGTAAGGAAGTAGCAGAAACAGTGGCCCTGCAGCTGCCTCCACATGGCTGCTTCAGAGATCCCAGCCTGAAGACTGCAGGGGGGCCAAGTGATCGTTCAGAGGCTAAGTGCTCTTGCATTGAGCGGCCTGGATCTGGATCGTGGTCTTGGGTGGTGGTCCTGGGGTGCATTTTCAGTGATCCAAAGCATGTGGGGGCTGAAAAAAAATGGCAGCCTCCCAATAACTCTGGCAGCTGCAAAAACCCCAGCAATTTGGGACAAAGCTTTCCCCTCTGGAAGCAGAGTTCCACAGAGCTAAAAAATCAAGTAATTCACTGGCAACGTGAGCAGGCAAAGGAAGCAAAGAAAGAACAGCAACCAAACTTTAGATTCCTTCTTTGGGGACAAAAAAAGATCAAAGCATGGAATGGGAGGAAGACAACATAGGCAGAACTCCCACACCAAAAACTTCCAAGGAACATGAAGACTGCCTACAAGCCATAGATAAGCTTAAGAAGGACTTTGAAAACCAAATTAGAAAAGTGGAGGAAAAATTGGGAAGAGAAATGAGAATGATGCAAGAAAATCATGAAAAGAAAGTCAACAACCTGACTGAAGAAAATCACATCTTAAAAAATAGATTAACTCAAATGGCAAAAGAGGCCCAAAAAGCCAATGAGGAGAAGAATGCCTTAAAAAAGGCAAATTTGCCAGATGGAAAAAGAATCTCAAAGCTTTCTGAAGAGAATAATTCCTTCAGAATTAAAGTGGAGCACATGGAAGCAAATGACTATGAAAAATCTACTATTAAGCAGATCCAAACTAATGAAAAAATAGAAGGCAATGTGAAATATCTCCTTGAAAAAACCACTGACCTGGAAAATAGATCCAGGAGAGACAATTTAAAAATTATC
>JAQQSU010006362.1:0-13540 GCA_028627135.1 Pseudochirops cupreus | reverse complement strand
AAAAAAAAAAAGAAAGTCTTGTCTCCCAGGTAGTCCCCAATTTTTCATTCATTTTCAGTATTTCCTGTGTAACCATCTTGTTCTTTTATACTTCTTATAAATGCTTCTTAATGCCTGAGTTAAATCCCTATTACCTACTGATTTTGTATTTTGAAACTCTGAACTCATTCCTGTACCAAGTTGCTTTAAGAGATTTTGAAGCTGCAGGTCTATGATTGGTGTTTAGGGCATCTCCATTTGTCCCATGAAGAATTAAATAAGGAGTGAAGTTGGCAATTCTTTCTTTTAGGCAATATTTGCTTAATAAATCACTCGCATGTTTCCAGTTCACTTGCTGACTTGTTGCAAAGCATTAACCTAATTTGTATAAATAGACCAAAATGGGTATGTAATATCAAAACTTTTAAAAAATGTAATTGTCTTTAATTTTTATCACTTTCTGGGTTAATTTTTCTAAAATATTACACATTATATCTGAAAAACTACTTCAAGTGTCTGCTCCCTTGTTCAACTTTTTTTTAAATTTAATGAACAAATTCACATTTACTTAATTCATGCATTATTCTTTTGTATAATTATATGCCTCATAGCCTTTGTCTTTCTCAGCTTAAGAGTTTTATTTTTTCAGCATATTTTCCTGTGGTGGTCTTTTTAAAGAGGAAAAAATATGATTTATTTTTAACATTCATTTTAAAAACTTTGGGTCACAAATTTTCTCCCTGTCTCTATCCCCTCCCCCACCCATTGAGAAGGCAAACCATATGATATCAGTTATTCATGTGAAGTCATGCAAAGCATTTCTATATTAGCTATGTTGCAGAAATGAAGTGAAAAAATTATACTTCAGTTTGGCATCAGAGTTTATCAGTTCTCTCTCTAGAAGGGAATAGCATTTTTCATCATGAGTCCTTCAGAATTATCTTGGATCATTATATTGATCAGAATAGCTAAGTCACAGTTGATCATTATTATAGTATTGCTGCTACTGTGTATACACAGTACTATAGTATTCTCCTGGTTTTCCTCATTTCATTCTGCATCCTTTCAGCCTGAGTCTTCCCAGGTTTTTCTGAAACCATTTCCCTCATTGTTTTTTTTTATAGCGGAATAGTGTTGAATTGTGATGGACTTTTAAATCTTTGGTTTCTTTAGCAAAAAAAAAAAAGTATGTGAAGAACTAAAAACTATTATATAACCATTATATGACTCTATTAGCATAACCTAAAATAATTCATATAGCCTAAAAGCTAGAGAATTATCATACCCTGATATATTGAAAATATTATGGCCTCATAATTATGCAGTGTAACAAGTCTTTGTCACGTCCCATTCAAAAAACAAGTATTATTCTTTTCAGTCCACCTATTGGTTATGTACATTGTTTCAATATACTAATAAATCAATACTAATGTTTGTTACATTTCAAACATGATGTACTTCTATGACTTGTGATTTCTAAGGTATGTTTATGGCTCAGGAAAGTCACGTTTTAATCTCCCTATAAGATTCCCTTTCTCCTTGTGTTCTGGTTTTAGTCATTCTACTGATCCATAATTGGGATAAAATTGGGCACCACAAAACAGACAGATTTTCTAAGAATCCAGTGTAAGACTTAAAGAAAAAAGTAACTTTAATGCAATCCTTGATAGATTATTAAATAGTTTTCTATTATTAAATAGAAATTATGTCACATGCCTTTTGACTTTTTTTGGCTTCTAACAGGAGTACCTCCGCATAATGGGAATTAGTAATATGTTGCTCTGGAGTTCCTATTTCTTCATATGCTTCATGTGTCTTCTTTTTACTGTCATTTTGCTGACTGTGATATTGTCTAACAAGGCAAGTGTTAGGTGTTTTGTGTTTATTGTTGTTTCAGTTTCATTGGGCAATACTTTATTGTTGAGTGAGAGATATTACTCTATTAAATCGAACATGAAGCAACATTGATGTAATATTGAATATATGTATCATCAAGGTTGAGGGCCTTACCCTGCAAAATAGCAGGAGAAAAGAGGATCCCGAAGAGTCAGAGACATAGAAGCTCCACAATCCCTCCCCACTCACACTAAGGGAATGCAGTTGAGAGAGTTAGTAGTGAAGTGGAATAAAGGAACTAGGTTGCTGCCTGTTGGGAAAAGAACCTAATATTTGTAGGTGGTGGCAAGGTTATTAAGTAAATGAAAGACAATTATTGATGATCCTGCTGTGGAAGACATGAAGTTGATCATATATACTCAGTCTCTAGGGAAATATTCAATGAATTTTTAGGGCTCAAGAAGATTGCCTTTCCTGTAGGTGTGAGTAATTCAGTTACATTGCCTTTTACTGTATTTCAGACCATGGGTAGCTGATAATTAATTGCTTTAGTGATACTATAGTATTTAAAGATCTATTTCCTTGTCCCATTTTACCTTGTCTTCTTAAAAACCACACTTATTTATATAACTAAATTGACTCATTGTTATGATTTTTTATGACAGATTGCATACCTGCCAGTAATCCACCACACTCGAGGATCTTTGGTGTTTTTCTTTCTGATGTGCTCTGCTGTTGTTTCCATATTCTTCAGCTTTATGGTCAGCACATTCTTCAGCTCTGGTGAGTCCAGAAACCCAACTATTTCAAATTTTCCTGCTCCTGGAGGGCAGGGACAATTTCTTTTTTTTTTATCTACCACTCCCTTATTCAAGGTAGATGCTTAATAAATGCTTGTTAAATTGGGATTTTGTAAAGAAACTCTAGAAGTTTGTCTAGATGTTTGTATGCAGTAGGGAGGCAGCCAGTAGATAGAGAGAGATAAAAGATAAATGAGAAAGTGGGGATGATTAAGGGACACTCTGTTGGAAAAGTTGGAGTAGAATGAATGGGATCACTTTTTTATGCAGAGAGGTTAACCTTGATGAGACAGGGATGAAAAAGGAGATAGTGGCAGGAAGTGTGTGGTGATATGAGATGAAGAGGAGGGGAGGAAAAGGAGCTCCCAGTGAATGCACTCAATTTTTTTCCTGTAAATTATCAAGCAGGGTTGTCAGCTTAGAGGATGGGGAAAAGGTGCTGTGAGGAAAGATAAAAAAGGTTTATAAGATCTGCTGTAGAGTATGAGATAGCAAGTTAATTATGGAGGTGTAAAAAGATTGCCTGGCAGCAGTGGCAGACCAGTTAAGGATATATAACAAAATTGTAGTGGACCCAGTTGGGATAGTTGCATGATTTTCTTTACTTTTGTTTAGCAGCACATATAGCACATGCTTGGGAGTGAAAGCAGTAGATGGTGGGGTGATGCAAGACTGAGACTTATAGGATGCAATTTGGAGTAGGATAAAGGGTCAAGGAACTCAAAAAGTCAAGGAATTCAATAAGGGGATAACTTAAGAGATGAACTTGTTCATCAAGGGGTCAAGATTGGTAAAGGATGAGAGTATAGGTAATGCAAGACTGATGGCCTGGGAGAGAATGGAGGGGTCTGGGGATTGGAGGTAATATTAGATGAAGAATAGAGCATAGTGTTAGAAGGCAGAGGGAAATGTAGAATGTCAATAGATTATTCTCAGATAAGAGAGATAGTTCAAAGTTCATAATCATGGAAGTTGTATATTTATGAATTATGGCAAGATCAAGATTGGGAGCATCTTTGTGGGTGCTGAATGTGGTATTAGAAGATCTGGCCCAGGAAATGGTTGTCTGCTGTGATGATGTCATCATCAACTCCCAGAACCCATATAGAACTATAGTCATAATAGCATTTATATAAGTTCCTTATGATTAGCCAGAACCTTTACAAATATGATCTCATTTTATCATTCCAACAGGCCTAAGAGGTAGGTGCTGTGGTAGTTCCCATTTTACACATGAGGAAACTGAGGCTGAGAGAGGTTAAATGCTTTGCTTGGGGTCACACAGTATCTTAAGACAGGATTTGAATTCAGGTTTTCATGACTCCAGGTCCAACATTCAATCTACCAGATACCTAATTAGGATAGCTTAAAAATATGGAATTCCAGAAGTACTTAATTGTTTTTCAGAGAAGCTAGATAGACAAGGCAAAGTGGTGGTTGTAATCTACCTAGGACAAAGTAATTTACTCCAACCCATCCTAAAAGGATTCAAGATCCCACAGCTATGTTCCCAGGACTTCAACATGAGAACAAGGCTAGGTCCTAACAACTAGCTGAGGAGAAAGCTAAAAAAAAATATGTGTACAGTGGAACATTTCACTTTGTCAATTCTCATACTAACTCATCCTCCTACATTCATCCTTAACAGATGCAAGTGTCTAGTTAGCATACTCTAAAACATTGAGAGAACCCTGAACTTTACTTTTCGTAATCACCTCATCCCTTGCAGCAAGCCCAGAGTCCTGATATGATAAAGAATGGTAGCAAAAAAAAAAGCCATCCAGCATCTGTATGAGTACATTTATGCCTTGCCGTATTTATCCTCCTTTACCTTCAAGTGAAAAAAGAAATAAATACACTACTTGTGTTCCCAAGAGCTGCAGTTTCCAACCAGAATTTTAGTTTCCTGAGATTGCTTTTTTTGGACTGGCCTTGTGAGATCCCTGTTCTAGGATACTTCCAATGAAGAAATTCCCTCCATGAGTGGAGATTGGTACCTACTCTAGATTTATCATCTTAAAGAATTGCCTCAGACACTGGAAGGAAAAGGGACTTGCTGAGGGTCACATAGCCTGGAAATGTCAGAAGAAGGACTTGGAGACAATAAATATACCATTATATTCTGTCCTGTAAGGTTTACTTCTAGACGATTATACTCAGTTCTGCATGCCTCAAATTTAGAAAGAACATTGACAAACCAGGATTTGTCCTCTCAGAAAGCTGAAAAGAGTTGAAACAATCTTGTGCAAGGATTTGTAAAAAAACGAGGGACGTTTAATTTGAAAACAAACCCAACAAAAGGAGTTTGAAGGGGCCAGGGATGGCTATTTTAAAGTATTTTAAGGACTTACATAGATTAGAGAGACTACTCACATCAAATACAGTAGATAGACTAGAATAGATAGACTTGGTTATTGTTAGCCCAGAAAACAGATCTAAGCTGGTTATTGCAAAGAAGCAGATGGGGCTTGATTTATAAAAACCTTGTGAAATTTTTAGAAATATCCAAAAATCCTAATGAAATGCTTTGGCATAGGTAGCGAGTTCTCTTTCACAGGAAATTTTTAAGTAAAAGCTGAATGACCACTTGTTTGAATTTTGTAGATGGGGATTCCTGTCCTGGTACCCCTTATATCCTTCCAGTTCTATTAGTTTGAGATTTGTTTCCACATAGTGTAGCACTTTGACAATTTATCTTACTATTCGGATCATAATTAGTAAGTAGCCATTTAAAAGAAAACTTCCATGAACATAATTATTTATCCTTGTTTAAGTTGTTATAAAAGACCATAATCTTTTGATACAGAAAAGCAATTCTCAAAAGAAAGTTTATTTAAATTTTTATGAGTGAAGTATTTGATAGCTACACAAACACTTGGACTATAAAAGTGCCTTATTGGGTCAGAGGATGGGGTTTGTGCTTTAAGTTATTGTGTACTGTTTAATGATTTCTCTTTTCCCTTTCCAAATTTCTAGCCAATGCTGCTGCTGCTATAGGGGGTTTTCTCTACTTTGTTACCTACCTCCCATACTTTTTCGTCTATTCTTATTATGGTGTGATGACTTTCAATAAGAAGCTGTTTTCCTGTCTTCTTTCAAATGTCGCAATACTCTTGGGGATTAAGATCCTAATTGTCTCTGAAGCTGCAGGTAAGTATTCTCCACCATGACTAACCCTGCCCTCTCCCCAAGCATGGCACAAGGTCTTCAAGGGTGGAATTACTGTTTTTTATCTTTGTATCTGCAGTGTGAGAGACAATATGACACTGTGGATCTCAGAGTCAAGAGATTAGGTACTGGTTCTGATAGATCTTGGCAAGTCCTTTAAATCCTCCATACATTCTGAGACTATAAGTTTTTTTTCCCAATTAATTTTTGTTTATTTTTAGTTCACATCATTCATTTCCATGAGAGTTTGAGTTACAAATTTTTCTCCCCATCTTTCTCCTACCCACCACCCCAAAACAGTGATCCCACTATATACCCCCTCCCCCAACCTGCTCTCTCCTATATCCTCCCCCATCAACCCTCTGACTTTCTGGTAGGGCAGGATGGATCTCCCTACCCAAGTGCCCATATATTTTATTTCCAAGTTGCATGTAAATAATAATGATGATGATAATAATAATAGTGATAATAATAATAATATATACATACATACATATATATTTTAAACATTCAATTTTAGAACTTTAAATTCTAGATTCTTTCCCTTCCTCCCTCATCACCCATCCTCATTGGAAAGACAAGCAATTCAATACAGGCCGTACATGTGTAGTTACGCAGAACATCTCCATAATGGACATATTGTAAAAGACTGACTATATTTCCCTCCTTCCTATTATGCCCCCCACTTGTTCTGTTCTCTACTTTGTCCCTGTCCTTTACAGAAGTGTGTGCTTCTAACAACCCTCCCCTCCAACCTGCCCTCCCCTCCATCATCCCACCTCTCATCCCCACCCCACGCTACTGGCAAGATACCCAGTTTAGAGTTTATGTCATTCCTTCCTAAGCCAAATTCAATGCCTTCCTTTTCTTCCCTTCCATTGTATCAGTTATCCCTTGCCTCTTCTATATGAGAGGATTAACCCCATTCTGTCTCTCCCTTTCTCCTCTCATTCTATTCCTCTCCCACCTCTCAATTTCACATTTTAAAATATTATCCCATCCTATTCAATTGATCCTGTGCCCTCTGTTGATGTACACATATATACACATTCACATATGTATTCATACACATATATACTCTCCTATATAGACATATGTGTATGTACACATATATATACATTTGTATTCCCTTCAACTGTCCTCATACTGAGAAAAGTTTCATAAGTTACAATTATCGTTTTTCCATGTTGGCATGTAAATAGTTTGACTTTGATAAGTTCCTTATGAATTCTTTTCCATGTTTACCTTCTCATGCTTCTTGTATTTTAATGTCAAACTTTTTTATTCAGTTCTGGCTTTTTCATCAAGAATGCTTGGAAGTCCTCCACCTCATCGACCATATTTCCCCTGGAACATTATACTCAGTTTTGCCTGGTATGTGATGCTTGGTTTTAATCCTAGTTCCCTTGATTTCTGGAATATCATATTCCAGGCCCTTGGATCCTGTAATGTAGAAGCTGCTACATCCTGAGTTATCCTGATTTTGTTTCTACAGTATACTATTTTTTTCTTCTTGGCAGCTTGTAATATTTTTTCCTTGATCTGGGAACTCCAAGACCTGGCTATAACATTCCTAGAAGTTTTCTTTTTGGGATCTTTTTTAAGAGGTGATTGGTGAATTCTTTCAAGTTCTGTTTTGCCCTCTGGTTCTAAAATATTCAGGGCAATTTTCCTTGAGAATTTCTTGAAGGATGATTTTTAGGTTCTTTTTTTTTGGTCATGGCTTTCAGGTAGTCCAATAATTTTTAAATTTTCTCTCCTGAATCTGTTTTTCAGGTTAGTGGTTTTTTCAAGGAGATATTTCACATTGCCTTCTATTTTTTTCATTTGTTTGGATCTGTTTAATAGTATCTTGATTTCTCATAAAGTCATTTCCTTCCATTTGCTCCACTCTTAATTCTGAAGGAATTATTCTCTTCAGTGAGCTCTTTAAGGCATTCTTCTCCTCATTGGCTTTTTGAGCCTCTTTTGCCATTTGAGTTAATCTATTATTAAAGATGTTATTTTCCTCAGTCAGGTTGTTGACTGACTTTTCATGATTTTCTTGCATCATTCTCACTTCTTTTCCCAATTTTTCCTCCATTTCTCTTATTTGATTTTCAGAATCCTTCTTAAGCTGCTCTATGGCTGGTAGGCAGTCTTCATGTTTCTTGGAAGCTTTTGATGTGGGAGTTCTTACTGTGTTGTCTTCCTCCCGTTCCATGCTTTGATCCTTTTTGTCCCTAAAAACAAATGAGGAAAAGATAAAAATGTTTGCCAGTAAGAGGTAGTATATCAAGGATTTGAGCCTATGGTGCACCATGGTGAATTAGATTTTGATTTTTTGATTATGTCTTTTGAAAAAGGGATTGTGATGTGATGGGAAAAAGTGCTGGTCTTGGAATCAGGAAGCTAGTTTCATTTCCTGGCTTTTTACATAGAAGCAACAAAGAAATAAGAATATTAGAAGAAACTACCAACAATTTATGAGAAATGAAATTGAAAAGGATCCAGAAAAAAAAACCTTATGACATTACCAGCCCTCTGGAATCATGATTGATCATACGACAGCTTTAAGGAAGAGGAAGAATTGTTGAGTAACTGGCCATCCATAATTGAGGGAATGAAATGTACATGGAAAGTAAACCCTTTCTGGGCTAAGTGAATAACAGAGTTTTTGAAATTAGATAGAGTCTCAGGTGAGTAAGATGAAGCCATGATGTTATAACAACATTATCTTATGGATTCTATTTTTGTGCCTATGAAATATTTCATGTCCCTCTCTCATCAACTGTTTCATAGTGTTCTCTTTTCTTCCTTGAAGTTTGGTCTTTATGTCTTATGTGAGAGTGAATTGATTTGCTTTATTTTCACTGTGAGAGAGCATTCTGTAACTGGTAAAATAGTGGGAGAGTATTCTGTGACTAGCAAAATAGACTGACACCCTTTGCTGTCTCCTCCCTCTAAAGCAGAATCTATCCCAATTTAATCTAACATTTTCCAGCTCTAACAGGGTTTGCAGAAATTTTTCCCAGCTTTGTTATGTTTATGGAAGTCTAGGGACAACAATCCTAACATGAAATAAGCCTCAGGTTGCTGAAATAATTTTTACTTTCTTACCTAAAGGAAGCCCTTGCACTAATACCTCTATAAGAAAAAAAGGATCAAAGCACATTCTTCACGGCCAAATTCTAAGCCAGATCTAATTAGAAAGAGAAGCCACAGAGGCAGAGTATAGTTGTAATGTGTGACATGCATGACCAGTGTGAGTTTACAGAATGAAGAGGTTTAGGGAACATTGTGGAGCAAGTCCAGAGTACAGCCTGAAGAAAAATGAAGACATGACTGGACTTGGAAAGTCTCCCTAAATAGACCATTTAGGAGCGTACAATCTGAGAAAATGGCCACAAGGGAAGAGGGTAGTACTGCCTGGAGAGGAATGAAGTAAAAACCAGAGGCTAAAGTGAAAATAGAATCTACTAATCATTCCTTAAATAAACTCTGGAAAAGTAAACCTGAGGAATGTAACCAAAAACCAAAGCACTCACATTAAAGAAAGAGTATTTCAACCATCTGGAAAAATCAGTTTTCAAGTACCATGGGTCTAAAGCTATAAGGCAGCCAGGTGACACAGTGAATAGAGCATTAGACCTGAAATTAGGAAAACCTGAATTCAAATGTGTCCTCAGACACTTACTAGCTGTATGCTCCTCAGCAGGTCACTTAACTGCTGGTGGCTTCAGTTTCGTTGTTTATAAAAAGGGGGAAATAATTATACATACCTTCTAAGATAGTTGTTAGAAAAAAATGAGTTAATATGTGTGCTTTGAGAACCATAAAACACAAATTGAAATGATAACTATTATTTTTGTTTAGAAATAGCATCATATCAGACCTGACAGCTTCTATTATAAACAAGAGCTCTCAGAATACAATATTCAAAAAAGGCAAAATATATAAGCTTACAACCAAGAATAACTTAGTTCTGAAAATAACTCTGTAGGGGAAAACATACCTTAAAATTTAATAGAGTACTTTCAAGCATTTTTAATAAAAAGATCAAAGGGGTAGGAACTTTAAAATTGCAAAAACAAGTGCAGTGAAGCCTAAAAAGGTAAATTTATGATGATGTAAGACCAACATTCTTATAGAGAAGAAGAAACAAATGTACCTTCAGGGTCTTAATGTCTTCAAAGGATATTGAGGGAGTTAGGTAAGGAAGGGAAGCAGAAGGAAAGGTAAAAGAAGTAATACACTACTCTAGAAATGAGGAAGAAAGGAGTGGAACTTGCAGTTTCTCATAATTAAGGGTATGTGATAAGAATATACAAATGTGCAAAGAAGGTTTGGGAACATGAATGAATCCCCTATGTAAAATAAACAAGAGAAAATTGAAAACACACAAGCACACTTTATTAAATATGTGTTCAGCAAACTCCCATGCCTTTACAACCTTTTCATCAATAAGGCTAGAGTAGGGGGAGAAAAAAAGGAGGAAAAAGTGCAAGAGGCTATGACTAAGGAAAACACAACTAATAATCATAATATGAACATGAATAAAGTGAATTCACCAGACTCCAACAAAATAATCATGATGATGATAGCTAGCTAGCACTTAAATAGTACCTTAAGGTTTACAAAGTGCCCTACATCTATCATCTCATTTAATCCTCACAAGCCTTGTGGTTTAGATACTATTAATATACTCATTTTACAGATGAGGTGAGATGACTTGTCTAAAGTCACACAACCAGCAAATGTCAGACAGAATTTGAACTCGGGTCTTACTGACTTTAAGTGCAGTGTCCTTAACCACTGTATTATCTTGCTCCCTAATAGAAGAAACACATTTTAAAAACAAATATTCACATAGACTTAAAATGGGAGGGGGTGATGGAACAAAAATTTTATGCTCAAAGCTCAAAAATCAGGGGAGCAGTCATGATTTCATATAGTAAATAATCATTTTACAAAAGACAAGCAAGAAACAACCATTAGTTATCATTAAAGGTACCATATGGAAGGGAAGAGGTGGGAGGTGAGAGGGAGTCAGTGAACCTTATTGTCATCAGATTTGGCTTAAGGAGGAAATAGCATACACATTCAATTGGCTATGAATTACCCTACAGGAAAGTAGAGCAGAAGAGGATTGGGGAGAGGGGGAGGGAGGAATGATAGAAGGAAGGGCAAATAGGAGGAGGGAGTAATCAGAAGCAAACACTTTTGAGGAGGGACTGGGTCAAAGGAGAGAACAGAATAAATGGTTAGGTGAGATAGGATGGAGCAAAATATAGTCTTTTACAACATGACTTATGGAAATGTTTTTTGCGTGACTACACATGAATAATCTATATCAAATTGCTTGCCTTCTCAATGAGGGTGATGGGGAGGGAGAAAGGGAGAGAATGTGGAACTCAAAGTTTAAAAACAAATGTTAAAATTGTTTTTACATGCAACTGGAAAATAAGTTATATAGGCAATGGGGTATGGAAAATCAATCTCACCCTATAGGAAAATAGAAGCAAAGGGGATAAGGGAAGGGGTGTGTGATAGAAGAGAGGGCAGATTGGGGGAAGGAGTAATCAGAATGCATGCTGTCTGGGGGGTGGGGTGAGGATAGAGATGAGGAGAAAATCTGGAACTCGAAATCTTATGGAAGTGCATGTCGACAACTAAAAATAAATTTTTAGGGAAAAAATTTACCCCAAAATGCAGAGAAGTAGAATAATAAGAGTACAATGAATTTATTTGAAAAAGGGCCTTTGATGAAAAAAAATAATTGAAGAGTGTCCGGGCCAGCCAGACTCGGGGATTCTAGGGGCCCCAAAGTACCTACCATAGCCCTGCAGTTGCACACAGCCACCCCGACCGCCCTGCAGGTGCTCTCAGTCACCCCAACCACTCTTTGGAGTTAGAACTCCGGATATGGACAGAATAGTCTGACACGCCTCAGTGGAATGGCCAAGCATCTTTATTGTCTTACAAATCTCCTCTTGCTGCTGCCCCCTCAGCCTTATTGGCCTGCCCCTTTTATTCCCTTTCCATTTTCCCTTTGGTCAGGTGTCCTAGCAACAGGGTCCTGACAGGCGGGGAGTGCTTCTCCATTGATGGTGCATACTCGATGCCCCCGTGTTTGACGTGCAGTCATTGAGACAGAATACACACCTGGATGCCTCTTACCCACCTCAGGTTTTCCTTGTCAGCAAGGGCACGCTGACTGAGGTCAGACATCTAGGTAGCTCTAAGAGGCCTTTACAGTCTCCCCCTTTTTGTTTTGAAAAAGGAGGGCATAAGCATATACAACGTATCATCAAGATGTTGCACTATACATTCACTAGTACTATCAAAGTTGACAGCAAAAGCGTAACGGTGGTCAGTAAAGCAAACTCCTCCATAAGAAAGGGTGTCATGTCCAGTAATGTTCGTGATCAGACCGCCTGGACCTACAGTAACCATCCAAGCATACCAGGTGCGATTCTTTAGGTCTTCTGTGAATCTTACCCACACAGGAACAGTCCCTCCAGGAAAGGGTGCTTGGCCCTGAGACCAGTGTCCCGCTAAGTCCTGCCATCATAGGGCGGCATCAGTCAGTTCTGTCCAATAACGGGCCTGGGTAGCTGGTATGATGGTCAGAATGGTCAGCAATTGACACAGGCGTTGAAGTTCATGATTCTTTCCCCGACCCCGTCTGGGCCTCCGTCTCCACCACCTTCTCTGTTTCTCTCTCTGCTATCTTGTCGTCAGCAAGGAGACGAAGCCCCTTCGTGGGTATCCATTTGCTTTTGGTTTCTCCATCTGGAATGACATAAACATACCCCATTCCCCAAAGGGTTATAGCACCCAGTCCCTCCCAATCCTTTCCCGGGTCTTTCCAGATGGCCCTGGCCTTTTGCCAGCATGGAAGGAAGCATCGGTGTCTGTGTGATAACTGGTGGGAGTCCTTCAACCTGTGGAGCTGCAGCGTAAAAGCGCATAGCAGGAGTTAAAAAATCAATGGAAGAAAATTGAAGAAAATTATAGGTATAGAGGGCAGTATGTAACTGTCCCATGGTAAGTTGGCGCATTTTTCCTGTTCACCCCAGACCTCCCCCTTTTTGTTTTTGAAGGAGGGTCTTAAGGGTGCGATTCACCCTTTCCATGATGGCCTGACCGGTAGGGTTATAGGGAATTCCTGTGACATGCCTAATAGAAAATTCCTGCAGAAAGGAAGCAAAAGCTTTAGAAGTATAAGCTGGGCCATTATCTGTTTTTATGGCCAAGGGGGGGCCTGCAAAAGAAAAACATGTTAATAAGTGATTTATCACATGTCAGGCTGCCTCCCCTGGCTGGACAGTGGCCCACAGGAACCTGGAAAAAGTATCAACAGACACATGAATGCACTGGGAACTCCAATGGGTGACATCCATTTGCCACAACTCCTGGGGGCAAGTCCCTCGCGGATTTTCAGAAGGAACATTTGGAGGTGGCCTGAAGGGAGCGCAGGAGATACAGCGTTTCACTATCTCCACGGCTTGCTGTTTGGTTAAGTCATATAATATCCAGAGAGAACGAGCTGAAAGATGAAAAGCGTTATGGGCTGAAGCCGCCTTTTCAACAGACATGGAGGATATACTGCAAGGAAGAAGAGAATCTACATATCTATTTCCTTCAAAGATAGGTCCGGATCCCATGGTGTGGGATCTCACATGCATTATATAGACAGGTTATACTCTAGACAACAACACTTCTTGGGCTTCATGTAATAAGGAAGCAATAGAAGTGTGTCTTTTCTCAATATA
>JAQQSU010006361.1:0-13541 GCA_028627135.1 Pseudochirops cupreus | reverse complement strand
CGAGCTGACTTTAGTGGGAAGTATCTTTGCGTGCGTTTTGGAGTTCCAGGATTGGTTTAGAGTCCTATTTTATGGGTATTTTGGGGTGGCTATGTGAGAGCTGAGATATGTTGCTGCTTCTACGCCGCCATCTTGGCTCCGCCCCCGAAATCTCCTTTTTATAAGGAATCTAAACTGCACACCTCCTTCCTTTATTTTTTTGTTATTAAAAAGGAATAAAAGAGTTGAGTGACTTCCAAACTGCCATTATTTAAAGTGTTGGAAAATGATCTCTTGTCAGAAATGTTATTGAAGGAATTATTATATTTGGTAGAAGGTTAGACTATTATCTTCTAACTCTGAGGCTACATTTCTCTAATTCCTAGGCTAAAGTTGGTTAGCCAAGAAGAATTTAATTCACCCCACTTTCCAATCTATGGAAGAAAAAGAAGAGTTATCTTCACTTCCAAAACATTCATGAAAAGCAAGAAAACCTAGAGAAGCAAGTTCTAAAGTTCTCATTCCTAGTGAAAACTGTATCTCAGGATGCACTGGACCAAATTATAACTAACTCTGGTTTTAGCTCACAATCTCTGGTATTACACACATGCATTACACAAAGCATTTATGTTCCTCTCTAGTGGATATACCCTAAGACTCTAGAAGGCTTTCATTGAGATGTTAAAAAAAATACTGTGTGGCTGCCAGTGCAACACTTAGGCTATCCATCTGTTATCCCTTGCTTTTAATATGTGCCTGGCTCATCTCCTAGGTTCTGGTCATACATGCCCTTGACCACATCTTTTACACCACTTCTAGTACACAAATCATAATTGGTAACATGTTGTAACCTGCTTGGCCCACCCCACCCCCTGTCCTGCATCTTTCCATTACTGTGGGTCATCTGAAGTGTTGATTCTTCTGAGATTGTGGTGCACAGTGATTCACAGTCATATGGCACCAATGGGTTTTAAAAGATGGGATTTGACAGCAGGGAGCAGCTTGAGATCATCTCACGTACTGAATAGTTTTCAAATTCAGTCCAGTTAATTTTCCTCTATTCAGTTCTCAGTCCAATTCATTTTGCTTCTGAGCTCTTTCCAAGATAAACATCTTGATAGATTAGATATAGGTGACCCATTCAACCACATATCATAAACTGAGTAATATGCAGTCTTCATCCACTTGGTTTTTCCTCTTTGGATGACTGGACAAATATATTTTTGTTTGGTAATGGATCTCATTAAAGAGACCTTCTTATGTTCCATGTCTCATTATAGCCATCAGAATACAATCTAAAAACATCATATAACCTTTGTCATACAACCAACATGAGTTCTCTGTTCATGAGTCACTTAGGTGTCAGTGATTTTAGTTTTTTGCTCTTAGAGGAAAAGAAATGTGCCCATCTGAAAGTCTGTGTTCAGTGCTCAGCCCAACTTTCCACACAATGGATACCCAAGAAAAACAACATGCATATGTTCTAATAATAACTTTGCAAGTCAAACCAGAATTTTTGTGCTTGGGGTTAACGACAATTTTTTTTGTGTTTTGTGTAAATGAGTGAGTTGTTGATGTTCTCAAAAGTTCAAAATTCTCCTACTCTGATAATCAGTGGATTATTTATGGCTAGGAAATTTGCCCCAGGAGGCTTGTAATGCATCAATCATGAACTATTGTGGGTATGAGATCAATGGTGTGATTTTCAGTGTTGAGAGTGGATAGTAACAAGTATCTGTGACAGGAGAGAATGGATAAGAGTGATGTGGCTGATATGAGAGGGATGAGGCAGTTAAGCGAGTCTTAGCTAGTGAGTGGGAAAGGTCTGTGGGTATGTCTGCATATGAATCATCAGAGAGACAGGAAGACTGATAGGGCAAACCTTGACTTAGGTGTCCTGGGGAGAGTGAAGAATTAGGATTATTTGTTGATTCTCACACACAATACTCAAGTCCCATCTCTCATCTCCCATCTTTGTGCCTTTGTACCCACTATCACCCATGCCTAGAAGATACCCTGTGCTCTATCTGATGTGCCACCTACCTACCTCTATTTTGTATATATCTACATACACAAACATGTATATGTATGTGTACATACATACTCCTTGAGGGGAGGGTATGTTTTGCTTTCCTCTTTGTATACACAGAATGTCATCTTGATGATTTTGCAGTAGAATTCTATCAGAATTTTAAAGACCAATTATTATCAACACTAAACAAATTTTGAGAGTTATAGACTAATATTATTAATGACTGATTCAAAAATGTTAAGTACCATCCTGAGGAAAAGACTATAACAATTATCTAAATTATTGTTATTCACTGATTAATTTGGATTTATAACAGGGAATGCAAGGATGGTTCCACATTAGGAAAATAATCAACATCTCTCATATTAAAATCAAAATTATCCAAAACTGCAATTATTATAATAAATCAGAAAAACTTTGACAAAGTACAACACTAATGCCAAAAAACCCTAGATAATATAGGCAAAGAGGGATGTCTTTTTAAAATTATAAAAAGTATCTGTCTATAACAAAAAGGAAACACTGTATGAAATGGAAATAAACTAGTTTTTCTAATAAACAGAATTCTAAAGCAAATAATGACAAATGTAGTAATTAAGAGGAAATAGTGCTTCTAGACCTCAAACCATTATTTATATTTATGTATATTCAATTTATATAATATAATATGTTATATTATATTATATTAATTATATTATATTATATTAATTATATTATATCATACTATACTATATCAAAATCAATTGATATTGGTTAAGAAAATAGAAAAAAAATGATGGAGCCAAGGTGGTAGAGTAAAAGCAGATACTCACCTGAGCTCTTCCAAATTCCCCTCCAAACAACTTTAAAATAATACCTCAAATTGTATTCTGCAGTTGCAGAACCAACAAAAGGTCAGAATGAAATAATTTTCTAGCATAAAGGTCAGCAGCAAAAGATCATACAAAAATGGTCTGTATCACCAGTTGGTGGTCAGATCTGGTGCACAGAGTAGTACAGGCTGTGTCCCAACAAGCAAGCAGTGAACCTTGGGGGTAGTTGCATCAGCTCTCAGCCCACTGCTGTTAAAGCGGTTGGAAAACAGGTCAGAAGGAAATTACAGGGGACCTTTTGCTGGCACTGGATGCAAGGCAATTACATTGTCATTATGTGTTTCTGGGTCGCAGTCCCAGGGAAAGAAGGAATATTAGCACACTAGTGCTTGTGGCTGCATGGGAGTGGAGACCCGGGTCATATTTTCAGGTTGGAGAGAAATACTTGTGGTCACTCATGGGGAAACAGGAGCCCTAGTCTTAGGTTCAAGGCAGAAAGGAGCACTGACACTTGTGACTACAGGAGATCAGGAGACAGAGTCACAATTTCTGGGTAATAAAGAGCAAAATTGATGGCAGTTTCAGGGGTGCAACAGCCCTAGTTACAGTCCTAGGGCAAAGAAGAGTACTTATGGTCATTCACAGACCAGAACGCAGGTGAGGAGAGCAGTGACAACACCTCTTGTAAGAATGGAAAACCTACAGACCCCCAGAACTAGTTCTGAAAACAGCAGCACAAAAACCTTGAAGCTTGGGGGAGTGTCTCCTCAACCCCCAGAACATATTTCAACTTTAGCATAAAGTTAAAAGTTAATAAATAGGCTGGGAAAATGAACAAACAATAAAAAAGAAGAGGACCACAGAAAGTTACTTTGGGGACAGGGAAGATCAAAAAATGAACTCAGAAGACAAAAGTCAGAAGTGCTATATTCAAAACCTCAAAGATAAAATGTGAATTTTACCCAGACTCAAAAAGAATTTCTGGATGAACTCAAGAAGGATTTTTAAAATCAAATAAGAGAGGTGGAAGAAAACTGGGAAAAGAAATGAGAGTCATACAAAAAAATAATGAAAAAAGAATCAACAGCTTGGTAAAGGAGACACAAAAATCTACTAAAGAAAACAACAACTTGAAAAACAGATTAGTCCAAATCGCAAAAGAGGCACAAAAATTCACTGAAGAAAAGAATTCTTTTAAAAGTAGAATTGGCTAAATGGAAAAGGAAATACAAAATCTTACTGAAGACAATAATTCCTTAAGAATTAGAATTGGACAAATAGAAGCTAATGACTTCATGATACATCAAGAAACAATAAAACAAAATCAAAAGAATGAAAAAAATAGAAGAAAATGTGAAATATTTCATTGGAAAAACAACTGACCTGGATAATGGATCCAGGAGAAATAATTTAAGAATTATTAGAGTACCTGAAAGACATGTTTAAAAAAAGAATGTAAACATCATATTTAAAGAAATTATCAAAGAAAACTGTCTTGATATCCTAGAACTAAAAGGCAAAGTAGAAATTGAAAGGCTCTACCACTCATCTCCTGAAAGAGATTCCAAAATGAAAATCCCCAGGAATATTTTAGTCACATTCCAAAGCTCCCAGAAAAAAATTGCAAGCAGCCCGAAAGAAATAATTCAATATCATGGAACCACAATGAGAATAATACAAGATTTAGTAGCTTCTACACTGGAAAGCTTAGGATTTGATGTTATGGGGAACAAAAAGCTAGGATTACAACTAAAAATCATCTATCCAGAAAAACTAAGTATAATCTTTCAGGGGAAAAATAAATATTTAATGAAATAGAGGACTTTCAAGCATTACTGATGAAAAGTGGAAAGTGGAAAATTTGACTTTCAAATACAAAATATTCAAGAGAAAGAATAAAAAGTAAAACTAAAAGAGCAGGCATAAGGGATTCAATGAGGTTAAACTATTTACATTTCTACATAGGAAGATGATACTTGTAGCTCCTAAGAATTTTCTCTTTCTTAGGGTTGTAAGGGTCACAAAAAGGTGCAAGATTGCAAGTGGTAATGTTGAGACACAGTGAGGCCCAGGAATTAATTGGGTCACGTGGAAGTCAGAGCATATTGCACCGTACCTGGCCAGGGGATATTGCATTGCTCAAGACTCTCTTACGTGAGATACCTGAGGTTCCCAACTGGTGTCTCCACACCGTGGGGTCTTCATGCCCTTGTGATTGCACTTCCCTTCTCACAATTTACCTCCCCTCTCACAATTCCACTCAGCTGGGCTCTGTCACATATGGTGTGTGGATCTGGGGGAGATAAAAGGACCCAAGCCCTGGGAGGAGAGGCTACCTAAAAGTCCTGCTGTAAGACTTCCCAGGTGAGATATCAATGAACCTTCTTAACATATACCCTCTAGCGTGACTTTTCTTTTCAAGAGAAAACACCAGCATCTTCTCCTTTGGGGTAAGTAATTGGCTGCCCCTTCGGGCAGGTTGGGTGAACCCTGACATAGGGCAATGAGAAGGAGTATACATAGACAGAGGCCATGAGTGTGAGTTGATGATGATGGGATGATTTCCAAAAAGAATTAAATTAAGGAATGAGAAAGAAGGATGAACTGGGATAAGGGGGAAAGTAAAGGAAGAATGGAGTAAATCTGCATGAAAGAGATTTTATAACAGAGGGAAAGATGGGGTAGGGTTGTCATAAGCTAGAAGCCTATCCAACAAACAGGGAAGAAGCAAAGACATCAATTATCATCATTATTAGTTAATATTGTTCTAGAAATGCTAATACAGCCTGAGACAAGAAAAAGAAATTGAAGGAATTAGAATAGGCAATTAAGACACCAAAGTATCACTCTTTCCATTGATATTATAGTATGCTTGGAGAATCCTAAAGAAACAATTAACATCTTCAGCAAAGTTGCAGGATATAAAATAAACCCACAAAAATCATCAGCATTTCTATATATTACCAATAAAGTTCAGCTGGAAGAGATATTGAAATTCTATTTAAAATAATATTTAAAAAATATTTTAGAAAATATAAAATACTTGGGAATCAACTTGCCAAAACAAACCCAGAATTATATGAACACAATTGCAAAACATTTTTCACACAAATAAAGTCTGATATAAACAACTGGAGAAATATTAATTGCTCATGGCTATGCTGAGCAAATATGATAAAAATGAAAATTCTACATAAATTAACTTAGTCAGTTCCATACCAATCAAACTAACAAAAACTATTTTAGAGAACTAGAAAAAATAATTTAAAAAATTCACCTGAAAGAACAGAAGATCAAGAATGTAAGGAAATCAATAAAAAAAAAAACATGTGAAAGAAAGTGACCAAGTGATACCAAATCTCAAGCCATATTACAAAGCGACAATTGTCAAAATAATCGTGTACTAGCTAAGAAATAGACTGGTGGATCAGTTGAATAGATTATGTCTACAATACATTGCAATAATGACCATGGTAATTTAATGACAGTAATAATTTGGATTCAATAAACCCAAAGATCTAAGTTTTTGGAACAAAAACTCATTATTTCCAGCAAAAATTGCTTTAAAAAAAAGTAGAAAACAGTATGACAGAAACTAGGTATAGACCAACATCACACACCAAATACCAAAATAAGATCAAAATGGGTACATGAATTAGACAAAAAATGGTCATACCATAAACAAATTAGGAGAGCATGGAATAGTTCATCAGATATAAGGATAAGGGAAGAATTTATGACCAAACAAGAGATAAAGAGCATTAAGGATGTAAAATGGATAATTTTGATTATGTTAAATTAAAAGGTTTTGCAGAAACAAAGCCAATGCAGCCAAGATTAGAAGGAAAACAGAAAAGTGGAAATTTTTTACAGCTAACATTTCTGATAAAAAGCATCATTTCTCAAATATATGTAGATTGGAGTCAAATTTATAAAAATATGAGTCATTCCTCAATTAGTAAATTGTCAGAAGATATGAACAGGCAGTTTTCAGATAAAGAAATCAAAGCTATCTATAGTCATGTGAAAAAATGTTCTAAATCACTATTGATTAGAGAAATTCAAATCAAACCAACTTGAGGTACCACTTCACAACTATTGGATTGGCTAACATGACAAAAAAGAAGATGTCAAATGGTGGAGGGTATATGGAAAAATTGAAACATTAATGCACTATTAGTGGAGTTCTGAACTGATTTGACCATTTCAGAGAACAATTTGGAAGTATACGTAAAGGGCTATAAAACTATGCATACCCTTTGACCCAGCAATATCACCACTGGGTCTGTATCTCAAAGAGACTGAAGAAAAAGGGAAAGAACCAATATATACAAAAACATTCATAGCTCTTTTTTTGTGGTGAGAAAGAACTAGAAATTGAGGGGATGCCCATCAATTTGGGCACGGTTGAACAACTTGTGGCATATGATTTTGATGCAATACTATTGTGCTATAAGAATGATTAGAAGGATAGTTTCAGAAAAATCCCAGAAAGACTTATATGCGCCCATGAAAAGTGAAGAGACCAGAGCCAGGAGAACATTGGATATAGTAACAGCAATCCTGTATGATGACCAACTCTGAATGACTCACCTATTCTCAACAATACGATGGTATAAAGACAATTCCAAAAGACTTAGAACAAAAACTATTATCCACCTCCAGAAAAAGAACTGATGGAATCTGAATGCAGTTCAAACCCATTTTACTTTATTTTTCTTGTTTTGGGGGGTTTTTTTTCAGTCTATGTTTTCTTCTACAACATGACCAATATGGAAAATGTTTTGCATGACTATGTGTATAATCTATATCAAATTGCTTGCTTTCTGAAGGAGTGGGAAGAGGCAGCAGGTAGGGAGAGAATTTAAAATTCAAATTTTTTTAAATGTTAAAAAATGCTTATCACATGTAATTAGAAAACAATAAAATCATTCACTTACAATCCTTTAAAACATCTATTGTAAAAAGAGATAGAAGATAAATTAAGCATTAAATAAAAAAACTAGAATATTAAGTTAATAATTCTAAAGCAATAATAATTTTCAAATTTTCTTTGAAAACAAGAGGAAATTTTTTAAAATTTGATTAAAGAAATAGAAAGGAAGATAAATAGAACATATCCACTAAAGAAGAATCAGAAATAATTGAACTAAATAACTCAGGGTTTAATGAACCTGAAAACATCAATTACCTAGGAAAGAGTTCCCTATTTAATGAAAACTGCTGGGAAAACAAGAAACCAATCTGGCAGAAATTAGGTTTAGACTAACATCTTATACCACATTCCACAATAAATTCAAAGTGGATATGTTATTCTTATGTTTAAAATCATTGTTTAAATAGTCAGAAGAGAAGCAGATCCTATATCTTGCACAGTTACATGTAGGAGATAAATCCTCAACAAAACAGTAAACAGTAGGAATTTTAAAAGATAAAAAAAGATATTTTTAATTACATAAAATTGAAAAGGCTTTTGCACAAACAAAATCAATACACCTAGGATAAAAAGGAAAGAAGGTGACAGTGCAAAAAAAATCTTTGCATCAAATATTTCCAAAAAGGGTTTAAAATTAAACATATAGAAACTTATAGAAACATACACAGTTAAAAGTTATTCATCAATGAATAAGTGGTAAGAAGATATGAATAAATAATTATCAAAAGCACTATTAAAAGTCATATAAAAGAAGGCTTCAAGTCACCACTAATAACAGAAATGCAAATGCAAACCACTTTGGAATCCATCAAATTGGCAAAAATGGCAAAAGATAAATCAGTATTAGACTGTGGAAAGACGGGCACACTAAAACATTGTTGGATAAGCTGTAAATTTGTAATATTCTGGAAAAGAGTTTGGAATTATGGAAATAAAGTGATTAAAATGCCCATACCTTTTGACCCAGAGATTTTACCACTGGAGACATACCCCAAGTGGGTCAATGACAAAAAGGAAGGTTTCATGTACAACAAAATATTTATAGCAGCACTTTTTTGGCAGGAAACTACTGGGAACGAAGTCGATGTCAGTTGACTGAGAACTGGCTAGATTGTAGTGCATGAACGTTATAGATCATAACTGTGCTTAAAAAAAGACAAGTGTATTTAATACAGAGAAATATGGAAAGACTTACACGAAGTGAAGCCAAGTGAAATAAACAGAGACTGGAAAATAACGTACACAATGACTACAACAATATCAGTGGAAAGAACAACAACTACGACACGGTGGAAAGACCAGCAATGACAACACATGGAAACGGAACGCTACAAAATAATAAAGAATATGGTTCTTCCCAAAAAGAGATGTGAGAAAACACCTTCCTCCTTTGCAGAGGTGGAGGTCCATGCATGTGGAACATTGTGTATGTCAGATTTGTGTTTAATATATTGGATGGTTATGCTGTTTTATTTCTCTTTTTAAAAAAATTTATGTGATAACTCTCTGGGATGGGGAGAGGAAGGATATAGGTCAGTGGTTCTCAACCTTCCTAATGCCAGGACCCTTTAATACTCATATGTGGGCATATCTGCATGTGGGAGGACCCACTTGGAGAAGGATAGAGGAGGTTCCTAAGACCATCAGAAATATGTGTTTTCTGATGGTCTTAGGTGACCCTGTGACCCCTGTGAAAGGGTTGTTTGACCCCCAAAGAGGTCACGACCCACAGGTTGAGAACAGCTGATATAGGCGGAAATGTAGGCAATATAAAAACAAAAGCTGTCAAGAAAACAATCTATTAAAGACAAGAATATATCTTCTTGACACACAATGCTGCACCACCATCCCTTTTATATAATCTCTTTCTCTTAAATTAGGCATACATTTTTGATATTCTAGTTATGAGTTTCATTCTTCCAATGTTCAGTTTATGAAGTTAAATTCAAATTTCTTATATTAAAATCTATAGTTATTTTTAAAGGTCCCTTTATTCTGTACACTTGTTTACAGACTTAGGACCTTGATAACCAAAGCCATGAGTTTTATTACTCCCCTTTTTTATCTTGTCTCCTATGAATTACTGGGTTTCTCCATTTATATTACTTTCCTTCTGTTATATCCACTATTCTCTGTTGCATCCTATTTGGCAAATATGTATGGGCAAATTTCCTATTCACTTTCTCAGTTTTACTTATAGCCTTTTTTATTATGTTGAGTCTCTAGGCAAATATATTATTATCAGTTCTTATTAGACATATTCCATTCCTGACCAAGAACATTTAACTCCCCATATATTAAGCAGTGGTATGTAAATTGCAATCCTATTTTCCAGTACCATATTTTAAACTATTTATTCTTTTTTTCTGATGCCTTTACCTTCAATCAGCAGCAGTTATGAAGACACTTTCTGTGCCCATACGCTCTCTCTTTATTTTTCTTGCCTGAGATTTCATAATTCCTAGCAATGCTTTCTAAATTCCTTTTGGAAGTATCGTTTGTCCTTAAATGAATTTCCAGAAGTGGGTAGTTGTTTCCTGTTTATAATCCCTTAGGAGGCTTTTCAGCAAGTCTTAAGAAAGCAGCATATCTCTCAATTGTTTTTTAATAATAGCTAGCATTTATATAATGCTTTAAAATTTGGGAAGCATTTTATATATGTTATCTCCTTTGATCCTTACAATAGCTTTAGAAGTAGTTGCTATTAGTTTCTTCCCTTTATAGGTGAGTAAACTGAGGCTGAGAAAGGCTAAATGCCTTAACCAGGATCATCTAGCTAAAGCCAAGTAAGTGTCTGAGGCAATATTCAAACTCAGGTATTCAGACTCCAAGTCCAGCATTCTATCCACTTTACCGCTAGCTACCTACTTTACTATCTAGCCACTGGAAAACTATAAGGCCTCCTTGCTAATTCTCAGCAGGGATTTGTCAACCATCATGATTTGCCTCCTGGTGCCTTTTCTCCTTTGGATCATTCTCTGAATAACAACGAGAAACCTATCTTCTGGAATCTATACCATAGATCATTCTAAAGCTTAGAACGTGAGATGTTTCTTCTTCATGAAAGTTTAAGCCAAGATTTGAACACGTTTTCTGACTCTAATTGCTATACTCTTGGTTTGACAGCAGAATCCAGTAATGGTTTTTGTTGTACTTCCAGAGTTTCAAAGAATCAGATTTGGAGTTGGAAGAGACCTAATAGATTCTCTAATCCATCAGTCCAAACCCTATCATCTTGCTCTATTATTCTGGGCTGATTTTTTTTTCTTTTTTTGAGATTGAGTTTCCCTATTGCATCCAGGTTGGATGTCTGATCCTAATACCATCAGCTTGAAAATTCTGGCTTGCTGTTTCAAGCAGGGATAGGGCCAGTTCCCCCCTTTTTAGGTAGCCTGATGATCTCTCACTCCTTGGGGATCATCATATTGGTGCCAGACTTTGAGCAGACACCTGATCATTTTTAGCCTACTGTACCTCAGCATTCCTTAGCTCAGGTGATCTCCCAGCCTTGGCCTCATGGGTGATAAGGGATAAGACTGGGCCAAGCAAGGCTGACCTTTATAAATAGGGATCCTACTAATTCCATTGAGTATACAACGATGTTACAAACCTTAATTATGTTAATTATAGGAAAGATCTATTTATTGTGTGGGATACATTATATTGTTCACAAGAATAAAGGTCAAAATCTGAAATAGTTTAGAAAGAAATTTATTTGGTAGAGGAGAGCAAGCTGGAAAGGGTATGGTTCCCTCCCATCCCAGCTCTGGAAGGTTTACATTATACATGATTTAGACAAGGCTATCCACACATGAATCACATGCACATAGTTAAGGAATTTTTCTAAGAGGGCAACTTGAAAGCAAGGTAAGTTACAACAGCTATGAGTAATTGTAAACATTTAGTAAAATTTTGGCAAAGTTACCACATAAGGGCACCCAAAACACAAGTTTGACTGGACCCAAAACAAGACCCAGGTGTGGAAGCCCCAAATAAGAATGCTTTGAGGTATATTCAGGTTCTGGGGGAACCCCAAATACTTGGTAGCTGTCTCCATTTTTCCTAGAAAGTTAATGAGGTCACGTGACATTCTGGTACAGACAACCTTTAATAATATAAGTTTAGATTCAAACAATATAATATCTTTTCCTGAACAATACAAGAAGTCATTTCCCCCACAATTACAATTAACACGTTCTTTGGAATCTGACCACACGATGTTCTTTTCTATTTTAATGCACACACATACACACACATACACACATACACACACATACATACACACATCAACCCCAAACAAATTTGCCATCATATCCTACAACCCCAACCATTTTTGAAATTACAAATAATTGATATTTATAAACTAATCCCAGGGGGGTGTTTTGGTCTTAACTCCTTTCTAGCTAGAAAAATCACTCCTTTTAATTGCTTCCCTGAGCTTCTTTTCCCATCTTTGTCCCCAATTCCAAGACCTTACTAACCATTTCTGAGATGTTACCAAGACACATTTTTTTAAATTCCATGTATATGTCTTTCTTTTTAGTCTTGCCATAGCAACAATATCTCCAGAAATATCTAGTCACTTAGTAGTTATGACCTACCTTTTGTGAAACAATATTAGCTATTTTTAATGCAGTTAAACTCTTAAAATTGTTCCCTTACTAAAATCTTTGAAGTTATTTATGTTAACATTCTCATTGCCACTGTCTAAGAAATCAATCCAACAAATCTACTATTTCATTTCTAATTTTCTATTTCTATTTTCAGGGATAATCAACTCTCAGTTTTGGTAATGAAAAGTGAAAACAGCTTGGCAAGAGAAAAATCCATAAATCATTTCTTAAAACCCACTGTCAATCTCTTTTTCCCCATCAGACTTTCATCAGAGCTGCTAAGCTGTCATTACACTTGGCAAACTTTTGTTTTCTCTCCTCTCCATTAGAAAGTTCACTCTTTGGTGAAAGTGTTTACTAGTGGAAAAACAGCAAAAATAGACATCAGGAGAATGGTGGTAAGATGGCAGGCAAAAGATAAATAAGTTACAAACTGTGTATGAATCAGTCTCTAGAGAACTATGCATTGCTTGAAATTCATTTTCAGTGTCCAGTATATTATATGGCTTATGCTTGCTAGAGGATGTAGAGGTAACCATAGAGAAGGAATGAGTGAGGCAGAACAAGAAGGCACCCACCATTGAGGGGGTTCACACATTAATGGGATCAAATATAGAAGCTTCATTTCCAGGTCTATTTCAGGTGTTATATGTTGAACCATAGTACCTACAGGTGGAAGACAACTTAACTGTCACCTAGGATAGCCTCCTCATTTTATAGATGAGGAGATGGTTTGGACAGTCTACTGAGAGACACAAACAACCATACACAAATAAGATTTATTCATGCTGTATCAGGCATAGTCTCAGAGGGTAGACACTAAGATGATGGACGAGGAAAGACTTCTTGCAGAAGATAGGACTTTGGCTGATACTTGCAGGCAGCCAGAGGAGCCGGGAGACAGAGACCAGGAAAGAATATTGCAGGAACAGGAGAAAGCTAGTGAAAATGCCATGAGTTTGGGGAGATGGAATATCATGTGAAAGGAACAGCAGGGAGGTCAGTGTCACTGGATCACAGAGTACATGGACAGGAGTTAAGGTGTAAAAAGACTGGGGATGTAGGAGGCATCTATATCAATGCTAAACAGAGGATTTTATATTTTATCCTAAAGGCAATAGGGGACCCTATTTATTATTATTATTATTATTATTATTATTATTATTATT